>VKOC01016515.1:0-141900 GCA_009364415.1 Spea multiplicata
AGTGTGGTCGTGGGCTAGTTAGGGAGATTCTTTGGTCTACCCTTATTGTTCCAGGGAGCTGTAAATATAATTGTGTTGTTGCAGCACACACCTACATTGTAGCTCCAACATGTCCACCTTGTAACGCTAGTGTCACTACGTGACAAATCAGCTAAGGCCATGGGTGGCCATGTCTCTTGTACTGATCTCTTCCAAAGCCGACCTTGTCCTTCTCACCACTTGCCTCACCGGTGTCACGATTTGTCCGCTGTAAATTTTGGGGGTATGGTACGTGCCTGATTTTTGACCTGCGTAAAAGTTGCTTCTTTTTGCAACAATTTACATCTTGTATATTCCAACGCCATTTCTGGAAATCTGCTTCTCTTTCCTAGAGGCACAGTAGCTAGATGCTGGGATAAAAGGGCACATAATAGAAATAGTAAGTGGTTGGGCAAATTTGTGTTCTGCTGTAATGTAGTAATATGCTGTGCACATCCCTTGGCAATCTTTTACTTTCCTCCTCTGTTTATCGAACACAGTTTTAATCAAAGTACATGGTCTTTCCACATAACAGCAATCTCTCAGCCTGGAAACGATCGTGACCTTTAATGACAGAGAAGGATTTCACCCTTCTTTTTTTTGCCACAGGTTCAGGCTGGCAAATGCCACACATCATTAAAGTGATTTTGCAGGAGCCGCATAAACCATGACTCTTTAACCCTGTTATTAGATTACCACCCCCACAATATATGTAACACGCCACCTCTCATTAACTAATCACTGTTCATCAATATGGACGTTCTGTGACAAGGAACATGTATCTGGGTATGGATTCTAAGAAGATCGCTGTGAACCTTAACCTTGCCATTGCCAAAAGGGCCAGTGTCAATCACACAAAGTGAATAAATATTGAACGGTAACATAAATCCATTTATTTTTTATTTTGTGCCTCACAGCAAGAATGTCTTCATAAATTCATACAAATTATTCAATAATAATAAATGTTTTAGATGGTCAGAGAGATATATTGCATGGCTGTATAGAAACAATGGTGGATTAATCCAGGGCTGGTCAACATGCCTGGACCACTACAACTCCCATAATCTTTAGTTAATAAATGGAGGGCCGCGAGCAGGCCCAAAGTACATGTTCCAGTGGAAGATAGGGTCCTGCTGGGTTTCTAAGCAAATATAAGGATTCCTGCATCTCCACAACATGTATTACACCTTAGTGCACATGGGAAATAACCCATAACTCATGTAGAACCTTTTGATTTAGAAGATCACATGATGATTTCCCACAATCTACCAAAAATGTAGGTCCTTTATGTAGGGCTTTTTCTAATAGATCGAAAATGTTAGGCATATTGTAATAAAAGGGTCATCTTTCTCTTCTATAATAGGCACCTTGATGGGACAAGCGGTGCCTGGACTCATGGAAGCTCTGATTAGTTCCTTTGTGTTCCAAAGTGTACTTTTATTATTGAAAGATGGAAAAGGGAAAATAGCCCTTTATCAAAGAACGTCAACCTTTGGGCCTTAAAGCTTCTTCTCTGTATCTATATTTGTTGAGTATGCAGGGGAGAGAGTGTCCTGAGAGAGAAATAGCTTGCTCACCCAGATAAAACAAATCCAGCTGCCAGCGGTAATTCACTTAGCCTCTGGGGATGAATAATGTAAAAACACATGGCAGTTTAAGAGTAAACTGCAGATCAAATTAAAATTCAATATTACCAACAGAAAAAAATTAAATAAATACATTTCATTATTCCTCTGGATTCTATGATTTATTCCTGGAGCAGATGTGTTTTGGCTTCGCAAATGCATCTGACTTATGGTAATCTGCAAAGAGATAGCTGGCATTCGGCAATCTTATATCCCAGGGCCAGGTTATGCAATAGGCAATATGGACACTTAGCATTGGTTTAAAGGAACCAAGTTCTAGGAAGCATGGTGGTTTAGGACAAAGGCACTAACCCTGTTTTTGTAAATGATTACAGTGTATTATACTTCATTTATTTCTATATATGAAATTAATGAGAAGGTAGCTGCTGTCCTAAGTTCTTTCCTTAATGCACAGGTGATCATAGCTATAACCTACAGGGGTCACCAAGCTGCTAGGCGCCTGTGTCTCCTTCTGCTTTCAGAAGTGGGTGAGACGTCAGGACGGGGTGGGACTTCTGACCTGGCCATTGGCACCAATAGCCCGCAACCATAGGAGAATAATAATAACAAATAAGTATGATGGGAGCTGCCCTTTATTTTACTAGAGCGCCGATAGAAACAATAACTGCTAAACCAAGATATTCTGCATCAAGTTAACCAACAGTGCAATATGTACCATTTAAGGGGATTTAAACATTTCAGCTCCCTAATACCACTATGTTTTAAGATGGACACATCTCAATGAACTTCTGCAAGGGCTATGGGTAGTGTGGACAGTGTATTAAAACGTTCTTCACTAAGTTACTTATGTTTTATACAAGGCCAGACAACAGATCTAGTAGAAGCTAGCTGGGATCTATCATTCATGATTCATTGTAAAGTGAGGGAGAAGAAGTGTTCAAACTCCCTCTTTAGTGAATTAACCCCATTGGCGGTTCAATCTTCATTGCCTTATAAGCACACCAATAGTCCAAACCCCACTGTTTGAAATACATTTTTGGTCCAGTCCCCAATGTCCATTTTCCAATTACTAAAGAAATAAATTATGTGCGGTATGACCTGGAAGTCATACTATATAAATGTATACTTTACCCCCCAAAAAAATGTTTCTGTTTTTTTGCATCTACTTTGTACTTTCCATAGTCCTATTAAGAGCTGTTGTATGTAACAATTATCAATATGAATATGGTGTGTAAATAAATAATAATAACATATTGTCTAGCTTTGTACAAGAGGGAGAAAGGCCTGTGATGTGGTACCTTTGGTAATTTATGAGTTAAGTCTTCTTATTAGAAGGGGAATTGAAAGCTCTGTTTAATAAATATATAATTACAGTTAAATCCAATTATTTTTTACTAATAGTGAAGAAAATAGACTTTTAAATAAGAGTCTATAGTCTAGTTTATATTGGGAGTTCCAGTTGGACAACCACCATGTCCAAGGGCTACCCGTGAATGTTGGTGAAGAGGTCTTCTCATCCTGGTTGGGAAAGTATGCCTTCTCCTCAGCAGACAGGAAGTAGGTGAAACCAGACAGGAAGTGTCTTCCGCGTGTTCTTTCTTCACCTCTACACCATGCAAAATCTAGCAATCAAGCAATGGAGACAGCTTTGAAAGACATTGTGCTCCTCTTATGGTGGTGTTTTTTTTGAAATAAGGAAATAGGATAAGCAAATCTCATAGGCTGCTATCGAATGTTAATTGTGCACTTTATTTGACTTCATTAGTCAAACAAATGAATAGAAATCATTTGAGAAAAATGTATCATCGCTCGCTAAGCAACACCTGTTCTATTTCCTAATGTTCCGGGTGTTTGTCTGGATTTTGGAAGGGGTCAGAAGCATTAAAGCGTAGGTGTGTGTATTATCGTAGAGCACAAAAGTACTATACCTTAATTTTCTTAATTTGCATGGCTGTGGGAGTGACAAAGAATCTCCTTGAAGCTTTAAATGCTTATTTCACCTTGAAAATGAAACAAACACCAAAGGATCTGTCTTTAACTGGTACTAATTGGCACTTCTATTATTCGCAGATGAACAGTGTTATTTTCCATATGACCACGGACTTCATGTTTTTAAAATGTTATTTCTACAGAAAAAAAATTACCATAAATATGGCAGGTGGGTTGAGAACAAATAATTTTGTGGGTTTTTTTTTAATTGAGGCTACACAATAGGTACCGAGGTTGTTGTTCTCTTCTTTGAAGGGACTTGAATTCATACAGACTTAATATATCACTTCACATTCTAGGATGATTTCAATAATTAAAAGTCATGCTTTAAAAATATATTTTTTTCCCATCGAGAACTGGAATCACAGGATAGCATGCTTAAAACATGAGGGGGGGGGGGGGTCTGGATTGCCCATAAAAGAAAAGTTTAATGTAAGATGTGATTAGTAGAATAAAATAACTTCAAGCATGAGAACGCTTGGAATGTGCAAATTATATTTACATTGCAATCTGCTAAACACTGTTAGGCTTTTAATTTATGTGGGTGATATCGAGTTGTAAAACACAAACTAATTTATAAAGAAGGGGTTTCGATAAAATTAAGATGTACAGTCTGAGCAAAACTGAGAAAATTCTTCTAAATTAGCATTTTGGTTTTTCCGTAATGTTCTAGAATTTGGTGAAGATCTGTTATGCAAATATGCCAACACTGAACCATTTGGAAAGAAGCATTTCAAGGGTGGAATTGTGAATGCAGTGTTGAAGTTACACATACACTGGCTGCAAACTAGTGACCAACAGAAATAATATTTTGCATAAATATCTTTTTGATCTATGCATCGGCTAAGCACTTTGGTTCATGGGTGCTACTGGCGAAGCAAATTCATCATGTCTGCCACAAAGTTTGACATTATGCTAATCTAAAGCATCCCCAGGGACACTCTATAACTCCCATGAACCTTAATGTATATGTTTAACAAGCACCTGACCATATGGCTTTAGGTGCCGCCAAAGAGGTTATGCTGTGTCGCACATTGTGCACCTCTGGCTGTGCTGTAAAATAACATGTTCACAAGATATGTCCAGTATACCGGCATGAAAGCGGAGACACAAGAGAGGTACATTAAGGATGATATGTATTGATGAAGATACCTAAGTGTATTTTAGAGCCCAGAGAAGGACACTTTATTGCCTGTCACTGCTGACAGATAGCATCTTTCTGCTGCCGTCCTATCAATTCCCTGCTCCCTCTCCCTGTTCAACTTCATTAAGAAGGCCAGCCAACTGTCTGCACAATATGAGATGGGTTTCCCAGCACTTAAAGATGCCGTAACCTCCATTTATGGCCAGTATAGAAATAAATCCTGTTTTTTAGTAAAAACAATTAGCTGTATTTTTTTTTAAATAATTCCTGACTTGCTGTTCCCTATTTTTCACGCCTTCCACCGAGTCTAGATGTAAAGTCACGGTATGAGTTAGTGTTATGAAAAATCTACCATAAACAATTATGTAACTCAGGTTTACAGAAACAAAATAACATATTGAGTCAAAACAAGAATAAAATATGGTAGAATTTACTCTTTAAGGGTTGATTCACTTCATTGTGTGCTCTGAACTAAAACATTACGGCTCAGCAGAGTAACTGTTATACAAGGTCATGGCCGACACCAGAAATCTTGGGATGCTGTTTTGAAGGCAAAGGATGGTCGCACCAAATATTGATTTGATTTACATTTTTGTTCTGTTCACTCACTTTGCATTTTGTTAAATGATACAAATAAAGTGTTAACATGTCTATTTTTGAAAGCATTCTTATTTTACAACATATTTTCACTCCTGCCTAAAACTTGTGCACAGTACTATGTGTGTATATATATATAAATGCACATATGTAGTGTAAGACAGTGTGTATTATATATATATATATATAACAGACTGGTGCCTCTCTATTTAGTGGCTTAACAAAAAATTCCTCCCCCCTGTGAGTATGGTTGGGACCCCAGACTCCTCCCTATATACACACACAGTAATTTAGTACTATATTTTAACACACATGTACATACTTATACGCATTCTAACACAATAACATACACACACATACAGTAACATACCTAAACCCATATATATTTTCAAATGCACTTAAAAAACATAGTTACACACACACACACACGCTAACATACACACTAACACTGAGTCAGTGCTGGGTTTGTGTCACGCAAGAGTCACGTGTTCTTGCATATTTGGAGGTAAGTGCGTGACTCACACACATTCTGAATATAAGGGTATGTATCTGATGTATCTGCAACTTCTATAAATCCAAAGCAGTCAGTTTTTTGGCTTTCCAAATCCTGCCAATGTATACTCCTGAACAGTCAACAGCTCGACTTTAATCTAATTAATTGGGTTATTTTTTCTATAATGCATAAACATTTCATCTCAGTGAATGTTCAGACCTCAGCTCTCCTGAGCAGTTTCACCCCAGTGTCCTCGTAACAGTTCGACGAGGACAGAAAACACGTCCCTTTCGTCTGTTTACTGAAACAAATGCACTGAACCTTGCGCTCACGTCAGGATGCGCGATTCAGCTCCATCACTCGCGTCACCTAAACAGATGACATATTCTTATGACTGCAAGGTCACCTCACCTCTTCCAAAGTTTCTCTTTAATTAATGCCAACTCCTTTGCTCCCACACCCCTGTTTTCAGCTCTTTTCAGAAACGTATGTCTGTCAGACACCAGGTAGCTTAACACTTCTTGTGCTATGGCTCCTAGTTCCGAATTTTCACAAGTATTTAACAGAAAGACAAGATTGTACAATTTTAGCGGCCCATCCCGCAAATGCTTAATCTCAGGGTGTCCGTGGGACATTCCAAGTTGTTAATAGTTGTGAATCTGTCATGTAAATGGGGTTAGCACAGAACATCGGGGGTGTCAAGGCAGAAGTTACAGGTAGAATATAAAGGTCTGTCAATCTTTATGTCTAGCTATCTACCCTTCTATCTACCCGTCTAAGTCATATAAGGTTATTATTCTTATTAATATGGTTAAAGTGTTTCTTGGTTAATTTATGGAGGCAGTTCCAAGTAAGAATATTTCATCTATACTTTTTATTTGTTGAACTGGCAGCATATGCACACAACAAAAGCCAGCCCTCACAGCATTCGAGTTGCAGTACCCTTTGTCGCATCTTAGTGTTTCTTTGGAATTGAATTGTGGTCGTTTTGCAATGAGTAGGAACTTCTTATTGGCAGAAAACAACTTTATATCTACCTCGTTAGCCTATTGAATGGTGTTTGCCGTTGTCTCACTATGTCTGCACCTTGTCTTGCCATTAAGATAGTACACACCCTGCATATTACAGTAACATCTTAATCTAAACAAATTCCCATCATATGGAGACATAGAAATATAGAAAGTGATGGCAGATAAGAACCAGTAGGCCCATCCAGTCTGCCCAACCTCTGAGTACTTACCTTTAGTACCTGCCCTTATCCTATCCTTGGCCTTATGCCTATCCCTTGTTGATTCCCTTTAAGTATTTAAATGTTTCTATCATATCCCCCCTGTTTCTATCATATCCCCCACGATCAAGAAAGTTCACTTTGTAAGTATCACAGAACAGTGACACAATTATTGACGGGCACTGTCAGCCCCAAAGAGGTCCTTTTCACTGCAATGCACCAGGACATGACTCCATATGCCTTAAAGGGGTTAATATGTAGGGGATAATATGAATGTCTGTGCCAGCCAGAGCTGGATACACGAGATATCTCTGATCTCTCCAACAAGCCCATTGAGCTGGGACCTGACGTGTTCCTACCCCCACAAATACCAACAGCCCTAGGGCTTGGCCAGAATGAATATCTATAGGTTTGGGCCGCTATAAGGAGTGTTTATTTTGACGTTTCAGTGACCAGCGGGAAACGCTGCTTGTGGGTAATGCCTCCTACACCCATGGCATTACCCATTAACACTATAAGGGAATGATATGTGAGAAGCCATACAATCATATTTAACCCACTAATGGTTATGTACAAAGTCACTGCTTATCCTCCCATGTCCTTATAACATTTTTATTTGTTGACTAACAGAATATGGCATCACATATAAAAAAAAACTGCTTGTCTTACCTATTTAGTCAATTTCCTACCTGCTGCAAGGCATTAGATACTATTTGATCCATAACTATCCTCCCTAATCGTGTGTAGCTCATGTCAAACATTTTGGCACTGCCTTTCTGCATTAACCTCTACCATCTTTTCCTGATAATACCTTCTAACAGAACAACCAATACACTCTCCTTCATTTTAGGGGAAGGGAAAAACCAAGCACAGATGGAGCACAGAACAGGTCATATCAGTTCAGCCAAAAGAAAAGAGCGGAGATTAACTCACTGAAGAAGAAAATAGAAGTACTTAGCTAGGTCTGTAACTCATCTTTTGAACACGTCACACATACAGTAGATGTTACCCTTCAAAAAGTTATCCCCACAACTACCTTCAAAGAGTTAGATGAGTGTCACCTATTCTACATAAATAAAAAGACCAATATGACATAAACACTGCCACTCAATAAAAAAAGAATAATAATAATTAAAGAATTCTTAGGTAGATTGGGAGCAACTATAAGGTTATGGCAGGTATCTTCATTTAGAGATTGCATGGACTAGTTTTCTTGATTTTAAATCAAGGGGCAATAGGTAGATCTCCAACTGTTTGTTTAGAAAATGACCCATGGCCATGAAGACAGCTTTAAGATGAGCAAGGATTACCGTCTTGCTGTCCACATAAAAATGTAACAAATGCATACTACTATAAAGAACTAGATAGTGGACCAAGAAAAGCAATGGCCAAGACCTGAATGCTTGTGACGGATTCCTTTTTTTCCAGAATATTCAGGACTAAAAGCATGGGCGAACCTAAGAGATATTTTTTTTTACGTAAAAAAACGATTTTAGCTTATATTACCTTCCCTGGGTCCAAACCTGGTGTGGTCGGACCTCCAGCAGTTTATTAGAAGGTGACATATTTTCTTCCCCCTTAAAATATTGTTTTAGAGATGCCAGTACGTTTTAAAATAGTTTTAATGGACACTGTTGGGTGGATTTAGCTGCCATATATTCAGAAAAAACTGATTAGTGTAAAATTGCAGATATTTAATAATCATTTCGTTAATGGGTGCAAACACAATGTTTTTTCTTTAACATAAACATTGATGGAAAGCAGGCTCATCCGACATAACCACTTACATCAAAAGCGGTAACCTAGTTATCAAAGTGGCACAAATTTAACATTATTAAATTAGAATGGATTGGTGGGAATTCATTTATCTTTGAAATCTTGATAGAAGTCGCAAAAACAAGTGACCTTAAATAAATCCCTGGTTTTCATTAGAATTGCTGCTTTAGGAAGCCTGCGCAAGACACATTTTAAATAAACTGATCTCTAATCACAGATCTGGCACGGTTAACGAAATTATAGGCACAAAAATCGTAAACGATCCACATTTTGTCCTAATTCAAATATTAATCCGACACCAGCCAGCATTCTTCACCAAAACATTAATTCTGCATCCATTTCTTTCAGTCTGCCGAGCCGTACCAGAGCAACTAACTTCTCAACTTTTTTGCTTCCTAAAAATCTGAATAATGACACCGATGACTGTAAAGTTTACGAGTCTCCCTTACAACAGCTACAAGGCACCTAATAAAAAAAAACAATACACTATTTTCATTATACGCGATTTCTCTGTTTAATACGATGCATACATTAGACTACTTTAACCTCTTAAGAGGGTTCAGTATCAGGATTGTCATGTTCGGTCAAGAAGATGTAAGCAATGTTAAAATAAATACAGAGTCTAATCTTTTCCGTTTCGATGGATCAGCACAACTGGCATTCAAGACAGTGCATTAGTGTATTTTAATCTTTGCAAATAGACAGGATGAGCTTAATGAGGCCAGATAAGAGCACCGTTTAATGGGACCATTTTAGCAGGCTTACTTAAAAGAGAGAACGCTTGCTAAGCTGTTTACACGGTAGGGGCCAGGCAGTAGATTGCATACGAATGGAGTACTGATTGAAACAGTATTTCATCACCACTACGAGTGTTGTTGCCCTGTTCCTCCCCGGACACGATTGGGTGGAAACAGTCACCTCTGGGGCTGTAACAGATAACTTTTCTGTGATAATGAATTATGCAGGAATTAGTGGAATTTAGATTTTATGGACTTTACACAAATTTGTGCTAATTACTTTCTTCTTTATTCCTCAAACGCTGGATTAGTTAAGTATTACCACGCTAAATGTTGGCCCACAACAGAAACGGTACCGGCTGACATGACCCTTTCTTGATTTCGGAGTCGGTTATACTGTTAACTATAACTTGGCAAGACAGCGTTTGGCTCGAGATGTGTTTGCTCCTTTATGATTTTGTCCCTTTTATGTTACAAGCAAGATTGAATTAATTCTATACTGTGCTATACGATTTCATGTGATTTTGGCAATGGCACAATTATGTATTCCATGCCATGACCACAACGCACCCTGGGGTGGGGACTATCTTGGTCTCACTCATCATGGAATGACCTACTGTGATATAACAATCATTAATGGTGCCAAGCCAGGCCTGGACTGGCCATGTGGTACACTGGCCTTCGGCACCCTATACTCACCCGATCTGCTGCTCCAGCTACATCATATCCTAACTTAAGAGATGACAATCATTCCGTAAAAATGCAGAAATCAAGTTGGCCATTTTTTTTTAATTCAGTGAACTTTCCTGAATTGTACAGTTGAGCACAACATGGCCAAGGACCTCTGTGACCCTTCTGAGGTTCTCCAATATATTTTACAATACATATAAATCATTATTTAATCTTAAGCATAATAAGGCCATAAATAGCTAACCAGATCATGCCTGGTTGTATTAAGATTTGTCGAGTTGTAAAGCATCAATGTTCTAAACAAGGAGAACTTGTAGCTTCCAGAGCAGCTTGTTTTCAACAGAACCCCAGGATTATCCCATGTCGTCTAAGTATGTTTTCCTTTAGGATAAGTACAGCGTCTTTCCATTGGCTCAGTCACAGATTAATGTATATTCATGCAAATTTGTGGGTGCCATGACCTACCCACGAGGCAGATTCTGCTGAAATGAATGCTTAAAATATTTTTTAAAAGTATGTATAAATAATGCATTGTTTGTCATGAAGTAAATGAAACCTGGCATTTCTTAACAAAGGATTCTTGGGGGATCTACACAGCTCTTATACGTGTATTAGGATTAATCATGGGCTGGAGGGCTATGCGTGGGGGGGAAATGTGCAAATTAAAGTATAGTCTCATGAGAATTTAACAAGTGAGATTCTGAAATGTCTGTGTTAATTACAATATACTTAAAGGAGTAGAGATGTTTTAAAGGCACCTCATATGTGCCATTAAAATGCACTATAAATAGTGGCCGGGTTGTGTATAGTGTGGCTGAGACTGACTTCTATTTGAGGATGTTGGGAGTTGTATTCCTGTTATGGAAGAAATTGGCCTAACATTTGTCTATGTTGCAAACCCATGATGACACGTGGATCACAGGGGGACCTTTTAGAGGAATAAAGCATCTATTTTTAGAGCTTAGGGACACCAGAAAGTCCAGATACTGTCCTTAAAGGTCTCACATCAGATACCATCACGTCACAGGCTGTGACCTCGGTATTGATTTTCAGTCCTCTCGCTCCATCTTTCTGTCTCTCCAAAACACTGGTCTAGCTCACTGTGTAGCTTGCGCTTATATACTCAGAAAATTAGTAACTTTAATGAATTAATTATATATATATATATATGCCAGATACACATACATACACATTTATGAAGGGTACACCTAATGATATATTTACTTTTATTTTCACTGGTATAATAAAATATTGTATTTGTGCAAATAGGGTAGTTGTGCATATGTTTGTATTGGATATATTTGTTTTATCTTGTTTGTTATCCTGAAATTCCAGCTAAAAATAATAAATATCACGGTGACTGGGAATGGCACCCTGATGCCTAGGGCTTCACCTGCTGGTCACAACTATGCAGAGCTGGTTTGCGTGTCCAGGAGTTGGCTCGTTCTTACTATGCACTGCCATGTTAACCAGGCCCTAAGCCTCCGCACACACCCTCTCCCCCAATTGGAGGAACGTGCAAGAGGCTGTGAAAAAGTATTTGCCCCTTCCCAATTTCTTCTGGTTTTTGCATATTTGTCATAATGTTTCAGATCACCAAACTAATTTTAATATTGGCCCTATGTAATTATCCCTTTAATCCCTTTAATTGATAATTGGGTTCAATTTCACTAAATACACCCAGGCATGTTTACTGCCAGCCCGTTGAATATCAATTAAAAGAATGTCTTGTAAATTAAAATAGTATAAAAGGTCTTAAAAAGCAGTATATTGAACAAAGTAATTGACATCTATCCATCTGAAAAGGTTTACTAAGCCATTTCTAAGGCTCTCGGACTCCAGCGAACCACCATGAGAGCCATCATCTACAAAAGGAGAAAAGTTGGAACAGCGGTGAACCATTCCAGGATTGTCTGGACTCCTCCAAGAGAGCATCAACGGCTCATACAGGAGGTCACAAAATAACCCAGGCTAGCATGTCAAGAACTGCAGGCCACAATCGCCTCAGTTAAGGTCAGCGTTCACAATACAAAAGACACCACGCAAAAATGACATCCGTGGGAAAGCTGCATCTGGCGTAAAGTCAAACACCGTAGTGGTGGAGTGATGGAGCCTTGAATTCTGCTCTATACCAGAAAATCCTGAAGGAGAATATCTCGCCATCAGTTGGAGAACTAAAGGTCAAGCTCAGTTAGGATATGAAGCAGGAAAATGATCCGAACCAAACAAGCAAGTCTACCTGAATGGAATGACTCAAAAGAAACATACTGAAGGTTTGGAGTGGCCTAGTCCTTAGGTAGCCTAGGTTTGGAGTCCTTACTTGAATCCAATTGCAAGGCTGTGGCATGACCTCAAAAATCCTCCAATGTGGCTGAATTAAAACAATTCTGCCAAAACGAATGGGCCAAAATTCCTTCACAGTGATAACAAACATTTGATTACAGTTGCCAACTTGGGTGGCACATTAGGTTTTAAGGTTTAGGGAGGCAATTACTTTTTCACATGGGTGATATATGTGTTTGATTAACTCTTTTCCTTCAATTAATAAAATTATATTTTAAAAGCTGCATTTTGTGTTTACTCACCTTGTCTTTGTCTTATATTAAAATGAACCTGAAACTGATTCTGGATTTTACTGGGTACTTCAAATCTTTATATCGGCCTTAAGGTCAACTTGTTACAGAGGTTATCTGTGGACGGAGCAGCCAATAATGTCAAAATGAGTGTCCTGGGGTGGGTTTCTGGAAATTTGGAAAGCCTTGTGGACAGACCTACTCTACCTACTGATTCAGAATAGTGCAGACTGATTGTGTAATGTTTTCATAATATAAAATATGTTTAATATACTCTATGTATAGGGCAGAGGAACAGTTACAAATCAAGAAATGGTTTGTTTCAAGTGGTTGGAACACTGGCGGCCTCATGGTTCCAGAGATTAGACTATTAAATAGAGGGCTGGCTTTACTATAAATTCAACTTAACTACCACAGAACTCCGTGCAGTCTCAAGGCGTTCAGAAATAATAAGTACCAGTCGGGACAGGAGAAGCAATTTTTTATTATTTATGCTGGAGTGACGCATCTACTTTTGTTTTGCAGCTACTTTTCGAAATCATGCAGGTTTTCAATTAATCAAAGTCATTTTGGCTTGGCGGCAAAAATCAATGTGTCTGCAAGGATACAGTGAACAAGAGACAGAGAAATGGGGAGGAAGATAATCAAATAGAAAGGACATGAGATATGTTAGCAGAACTAAGCCTAAGAGGGGGTGGAGGGGAACAGACTGAGAGCCAGATTTTCAGTACAACTCATACTCAGTCATTTCTTTGTTTTGGACCAGAACGTCAGACTTCAGCATTCTGGGTACTTCGGGAAAATAACGCAATGATTGCAAATATGCGATTGCTTTGGCACATCTTAGGAGGTAGCCTTTTTAAAAGGTCAGAATCTTAAATTCAGTCTCTCTGCATGTAAAGAAAGCTTCCGATAGGGATTGTTATGGCATATGGAAGCTGCCAACTTCCACAATGAGGCGCAAGCCATTCTTAATGGATCAGGAGCCAATATATACATATATATATATATATACACATTTATATTACTGAAAACACACTGCTTTTAACTGCTGTCGATATGCCTACCAACATTTTAAGGAACACATTTTAAGATCATGGCTAGAGGCATGCCTTGGGGAAAGGGGCAACTATTTTTTTGGACCAATTGTTGGCTAATAATTTAATTAGGAAATATTTTTGTCATATTTTCTGGGGTTGTGACTATTTTGGCTACACGCATTTAATAAATGAAAGATGGTCAAGCATGTTCCCTATTAGAAAAAAAACCAATTAGCTCATTTAAAACATTTCGATGTGTAATTCATTAAAACATTTCGATGTGTAATGGGCATTCATTAGGGCAGTGCCACCCAGGCATGTGCTGACCAGCTATATGTGGAATCTATATGTGTAGCGAATACCAGTGGCGTCACTAGGGTTGGTGTCACCCGGTGTGATGACACATGGTGTCACTGACGTTGGTGGGCGGTCCCACTGACGTCAGGGGAGTTCCTGCTGATGCTGGTGGGCGGTCCCGCTGACATTGGGGGCGCTCCCTGTGACGGCAGCGGGAAACACCCCCATTTGAAGGAAAAAATGGGCGTGGCGTGTGGTGTCACCCCCTGTACGGTGTCACCCTGGTGCAGAAGCCCCCACACCCGGGTTGTGACACCACTGGCAAGACTTGCCAAACTTTGAGGTACTATGATGTAGTGATGAGCTAAGCAAGGCCATATAGGGTGACGGAAACCCCAAGATCGATGTTTTTTGAATGGCATTCGCTGGGTATGCACTGAACCCTTGCTTTGTTTTGTGTACTTATTGGCCATTATTTTTCTAGCAGCAACCCAGAATCTGAATTTGTATGCCCTCTATGCTTTTTTTAGGTTGTGGCTCCCCTTACTGTATTTTTTTTTGCAAAGAAACAGAAGACTAGATAGAGAGTGTTTTGGCTAGTTTGTCCCAAACTGATTGCACCTTGGGGTTTATGTATAAAAAGTGATTCTAAAACCTTGAAAAGTGGTCTTATCCCCATAGCAACCAATGTGATGTTCCTACGGACTGGGCCATTGCACTAGTTGCTATGGTGATATGACCACATTTCAAACTTTGCATACATGGCTCCTGTTACTACACTTTACAATGCACTGTAAAACAAATATTCATCAGAACTTGAATTTTTCTATATTTACATATCCTATCATTCTGCGTACTACCTTTTTTCTGGACCGGTAAGGCTCTGTGATGTTTTCCAGGCCACGTATATAGGGTGCTGATAATTCAATTTGTCAAGGACAGACCCCAATGAACGATGCTGTCAAAAAAATCTTTTCTACCCATTATACATGGAACGGGGGCCATTATATCTGTGTATTGGTAATTGGGAAAACAGCCAGCCTAGGTTACTAGATTAATACTGACAAAACACTCTTTGAGGCATGAAACAAATGTACTCTCCAAGACATTGGGCTCTATGACTCACATAAAATACAATTACATCACCAACAGGGTAAAAGCCGTCTGGACATTAATGCAGAGAAGTGTATTTAATCATAACTACCGAGGACAGAGTTTTCTCACTTGTGATGAGAGATGGTCTGTTATGTTGGTGAAGTAAGCAGGGTCATCGCTCCCCGTGAGCGCAGTTAAAGCGCAAGTGGCTCTTAGCTGCTCAGCCCGTATGTTCTTTATTTTGGGGTTTATTGTGGGGTACGTCGCACATGTTAATAAAAATGCTTATTTATCAGATCAGAAACAAGAAGCCACACGCCTTTATTCTACTAGAAACATACTAGGGGACACTGTCAATTTCTTTCAATTTCATTCATGTTGCAAATCACCAGTTCTGAATCATACAACCAAATTCAAAAATTGAAAACCTCATGCCTCCCAAGTGTCAATCTTTAGAAGGAACAGTCCCTCTGTTCCTCTTTCCTTCCCTGATTTCCTGCTCCCTGCTTGGAATGTTTGTGAGATCTAATAGTGTATTACAGGGTACTACTAATATTCTTTTTTTTTCAAATTGTACCATATCTGCACGATTATAAGACGACCCTGATTATAAGACGACCCCCCCAAAATCTGAATATTAATTTAGGAAAAAAAAGAAAAAGCCTGAATATAAGACGAAAAATTTTACCAGTAAATGTTATTCATGTAAACCATGTAAACCTTTTTTTAAAATAAAAGCTATGATTGAGAAAAATATTTTGCTTTTATATCCTTTTTTTCTTAAACCTGCCCCTCCAGTTATGCACATCTGCCCCCAGCTTGCCACTCTGCCCCAGAAATGCCTTATACCCCGTATATGCCATTGTGCCCCATGATATCCCTTTTAACCCTCTATATGCCACTGTGCCCCATGCTAGGCCTTTTGACCCCCTATGTGCCACTCTGCCTCCAGAATTTCCTTAAAAGATATATCATGGGGCAGAGTGGCATATAGGGAGGTATAAGGCATTTCAGGAGGCAGAGTGGTGTATAGAGGGTTAAAAGGCATTTCTGGAGGCAGAGTGGCATTAAGGGGGTTAAAAGGCATTTCATAGAGCACTCTGCCCCCAGAAATGCCTTATGCCCCCCATTTAACACTCCCTCCCCCTCCCTCCTCCAAACTTACTGGTGCTTCTGAGTCCCCGGTGCTTAATCCGGGCAGTGTGTAGAGCTCTACGTGATTCACGTAGACAACTGTTAGAGTTCCCGGCCGCCCCGGTGCAGGGAACTCTGTCAATGACATAGGTAGCTATCTATTAATAGGTCACAAATGTTTCTATCATACCCCTGGTCTCTTCTGTGCTCCAAGTCAAACCTGCATACCTGGGAACTTTCCACTGCTCCTCCGCTTCTCTGGGTCAAGACCCAAATCGTCCGGGTCGTGAGGTCTTGACACGTCCCACTCCCCACCCCTTTTTCTCTTTAAATGGGGGTGTTTCTCGCTGCCGTCAGCTGGAACGCCCCCCGACGTCAGCAGGAACACAGTCCTGACTGCATCCTAGCCGTGTCCCGCAAGGGAAAGCTCCGGGTAGCCAGAGCCCAGAAGTTCCCAGGTATGGCCATCTGGCACATGGGGCAAATCACCGGTGGGCTGCTGGTCGACATCACCTCGTATGCACTTAATCTGCCACTCCAGTGTATAAAGCACATAGGTCGTCTGACCTACAATACCATCAGAGATTTTCCACCTTTTAATTATTTTTAACCTACACTAACCTCTATGTGAAGTTGTTATTTCCCTCTGTATCTAATAGGCTACCACTGTTAAAACATTACAAATAAAAAAGGTCTTTATTAAGTGGCAAAAAATATCTTTTTTTTTGTTAAAAAGTTCTGCCCATCGCTATAATAATTTCAGGCTGTTTGTCTAATTTTAACCCTTGCACAGAAATGACCCACTGAAATACCCATTATCTCAACAAGTAGGCACCAAATGGGGTTAATTCTCCATAAGCTAAAGATGTGATACATTTTCACTACAAAGAAACCAGGAGCTTAGGGAATATGTGCATCATTCCTGCTTTAAACACGGCCCAAGGCAAAGATTGGCTTGGAAAAGACGAGAGTGTAATGGGAGTGAGCAGGGAATTACAATGAGAAAATAAAGGAAGAGAGATAACGTAGCCTTACGTAAAACAATAATACCATGTCAGAGCTTAAGATAAAACACAGTAGGGAAGACATTAAAATTTCATAAACCGACTGGTGTAATATTTATTGCATGTTCCATGCCCCATTGGTCTCCTTCCTTTGCCACAATAACATGCAATAAACATTATGCAGTCACTCTGCATTATCTCTCTCATTTTTCTAGTCCTCACCTGGAGCTTAAGCTCTTGATCTTTCATGCTTGGCTGCAATACAAGGTCTACCAACATGGGGGAGACGAAGCTAACCTTGAATTCTACTTATTAACCACATCAGAAGAAAAATCCAAGATGAAGCCAATCTTGACGATAAGAGGGTTAAAAAACAACAACAACCTTAAAGGGTACCGTTAACTTCAATTAAAATATTTGCTTAGATGATGACTGAGGGTGGTATTAGTGACAACCTGAGAATTGGAGATACTTGTACTCCCTAATCTAAGCTTCAAAATCCAAGGTCCACAAACCATACCTTGTTTACTTCAAGGCCTACTTCCATCAGCTGACCTAGGGTAGTATTCTTATGGGGTGAGTTTCAAAGGAAAAACTCAAATATTAAAACCACTATTTGGTAGTACCCTTGTCTGTAAGATATCGACCTAGGAGCTTCTGGGAGTTCCAAGCTTTACAGAGAGGCTTCTCTCGGTGACAGCATTCTTTTGATTGGCAGCTCTCCTTAGATTCCTCGGGAAAAGATGCTGAGCAATCAAATCATCATCAGTCTCTCTCTCTTTCCGCCTCACCCCCCTCAACCTTGTAATTAATTGTATGCTTGCAAGAGCAGGGCCCTCTCGTCCTTCTTTACCAATATGTCTTACCGTATCTTAATCTTGTCCAATTGCATATTGCGGATTTTAATGTTATTCTTAATTTTCACTGCCTCCCTATTTTAATAGCACTACAGAATCTGCTGGCGCTCTATAAATAAATGTAATGTAATATGTGTTTTTAGTAACAGTTGCTCGTAGCTGGCAGGATCAATAACCAATTTCTCTATAAGTAGAGAAAGACGTTCTTATGGAGGCAAGATGTCTTGATTCATTTGAAATTTGATTTTCCTTTTAATTGGTAATGCAGCAAAATATATAAATCACACTATAGCATCAAACAGAGTACTTAGCCTCCGCATTAAAATTGTTCACATTCTGTACACACTCCCAAACGCTTACACATATGTAACACATGGAGTACACTTAACCCTTTAGGGATTAAAGGTAGGGTTGCCACCTTTACCAAGCTATTTCCTGGAAACATTTGAAGGGTTGCTCCCAGGGGTGCGGTCAGAGGTAGAAATAAGAGAAGAAAAAATGTATTCAAATTGTGATCATCAGAGAGAAAGGAGACAAGAAAGAAAGGAAAGAAATGAAAGATGTGTGAGAAGAGATATGAAGAGAATAAAAAGTCAACCTTCAAGACCAGGGGTCAAAACCAGGAAATACACAGCACAATCACACAGGATCCACAATAACGCAGGACCAGGGAAGCAATGCTCCACCAAGGGAGCCTGCAAGGCCCTTTATTACCTGATGGGCCACATGTGTGACAGGAACCTAACACACACTTTATAGGGAGGTGGAGGAGACAGGAATCCTAGCGACCACAGAGCCTCCTGCTGGTGGGACCGGTAGGTGCACAGTGGTTCCTGTGGTTTCTGACACCCCCTACTCACACTAACACACACAAACACACATAACCAGACACTAACAAACACACAGATACTCACACTAAGACACATTTCACTCCTCAGTCCTACTTACAGCTCGCACAGTGGGAGCTACCACGCTACTACCACAGGGGCACATAACATAACAGTACGTAACCACACAGAACCTCATCTCCACTTCCACTTGAAAACCGCCACCTCTCAGGTGGTTTGTGAGACATAAAGAGGTCTATTCCAGGATGCTCTCGGTCAAACCAGGACGGGCAGCAACCCTAGGGTCAAGGCTTTAAAAACATTACTACTGGCAGCCAGCATTTTAAAAATTATAAAGTGAGCCATTGACCTGATACAATAAGGAGAAGGGCGGCATGATCAGCCCATGCGTCTAAGTGGACAGAGGAAGGTTATTGGAGGAGTACTTAAGGGAAGGTAGTAGATATGCCTTCCTTTTTTTACTTTAACAGCAAGAACATAGAGCGTTCCCTCCTCCCCTTTGTTTTCTGCCGTACATTTAGTTGAAAATGGCTGGAGCCTGGTTAATCGGGACGTATGTGCGGATTCCCTGGTGTGGGGTTAATTGTGTCCCGATAGTTGGTTTTATTGGGTTTAGTTGTTCAAGTCTTGTGGTTGACACTGAAGTTATGGTGCAGTGTTATTGGTGTAGGTATGGTATGGTCCCTCTCCCCCTTGTGGAGACTAGTTGTGGTTATCTGGGTTACAAAGTCAAATAGGAATTGTGTCTAAGGTCCACGCAGGTATTTTGGTAAAGTGGGGAAGAGTTATTACACAGTGGCATAACTACAGCGGTCACAGCTACAACGGGGCCTGTGCCTCTTGTTTGTGTCTCCTCGTACCGGTTCTAAATTGTTTAGAAAGGGCCGTTTCTAAACTATTTTGAACCAGCACGAGGAGACAGTAACGTATTGACAAGTTATTTGGGGGCAATGATGGCACAGACCAGCTGTCGAAGTTGGGGGGGGCTGCGGGGCAATTTTCGCACCAGGGTCCTGTGGTTTTTAGTTACGTCCCTGTTATTACGTATATTTACAGTATTCAAAGTGATAGGGGTAACATTGCATATTGATGAACATGAGCAAATTGTGTATTACAGTATGTATAAATATCGAATAAATGCTGTGGCCTTTTCACAATCCAAAAGATTTTTTTACAATGGAACACAAATAACTGTTCTCCAAAGGAATAGGTTTTCTTTCCCGTTATCCCTCTCAGTCTATAATAGTGAAAGAATGTTCATGGTGTGATGTCATTGAGTGCCTTTATTTACTAATACAAAGGCTGGGAACAGAACAGGATGTGAAAGAATCTGTTACATAGAAGGCATAAGTCCTCCTGCAAACTAACCGTAGGCCCCAAAAAACCGGCAGCAGTCTATGCAGCCATTTTGGGCTCTTTGAGAGTTACATTGTAGTGTGCAATTTGTTGTACTTAGAGAAGAAAGGATTATAGAAAATTCATGCAAGTTTAATTATGGGTTAAAAGTAAAAAACAAAATGTTTATATAAATTAAAAATATTGTTATTGATACCTGAATATGACAATCTCATAAAGTATGTGCCTTCTCTGTTACGATATTAAAGGCGGAATTGTGAATTGGGCCACTAGAGGGCGTGGATGGGAAAACGTATTTAAAATACCGGAACACCGGCAGATTCTAAGGTGCTCAGAACAGAGAAATAAGTCATTTCTGACAAAGCTATGGAATGCAACTCCCATCATGCTCATCAAGCACACAATTATTGACCCATGTACACTATGGGTAAACAAAACTGTTATCCCATAGCCCACAGATAGGCTACCGTAAACTACTCAAGGCAAAAAAAAATAAATGATGTAACCAAGTATTTTAGCCAAAGTCCTGCGACATTTTTATATAAGTAGCCTCAGAGTGTGGATACATGGATGTGGCGTAGATCTGCAGCACACTCTTCCCACATGACTTAATTACATTAACTAGCAAGTGAATGATTGCGGAAGAGCGCTATTCAATGAAATAAAATGTTTGTGGGGAATTTGTATTATGACATTGATTATGATAAATATTTCTTATGGCATTAAATCAAACTGTCCTTTAAGTTCAAGCAGATTTGACATGAGAATTTGCGGGGGACTTGAGGTTTCAGGATTCAACTTCTTGACCTTACCATGCATTATGGTTTTCCTAGCATTTTCCTGCATTTCCTGCAGGATGAGCTTGCTTGGTCCTAATGTTTGGGCAAATCAGTGTGATTTCATCAGTTCTGGACAAACTTGCTAGTGTTGGCCCTTCTCTCTCCCAAGGCAGCACCCCCAGCCACCACCATCCAGAATCGGCATCTCAAATACTATAAACAGATTTGGCACAAGCAACAGATTCTCAGTTCAAACAGAAACTGAAGACAGATGCCTCAATCAGGGGACCCTCATAAAAAAATACTGTAGACTGGGTAACGGAAGGTTATAGATACATGAATACTGACCAGATTGAAGAGCTACCTGAGCAAAGCTTTTTTTGAGATAATAAGTCGTAAGGTTGTCCTAAACATAAAAAAAGACCAAGGACCAATACTTTGATGGGTCCAGTTGCTCTCATCTATCATTCAGATCTGCTTCTGTGTTTCAACTCTTAGATATTCTCCCACAGCTGTCATTTGACTTTAAAAAATGTTTTCCAGTGATTTCCGTACAGCATATACACGTAAAACTCACAAGAATGCATTCAGTTATACTATGGTACATACGAGTGAATGCCACGATGTAAGAAACAAGGCTGAAAGGTACCACACAATGATACAGTAACTATTGAGTGTGTCAATACGGACTGGAGACATGTTATCATGATGATTACGCATGAGCTCGGAACGGATGATGTCAAAGATTGCATGCGATCTTAAAAAGAACATATCTTCCCTCAAGTGACCAACCCAGGGGTGCACCCAAATCCCAGCACGTTGGTGATGACCATGATATACCTATTACTTATAAACATCCAGTCTGCATATTTAGAGTCCATTCCGACATTAAAAAACAATATTTCTGCACATGGCTCCTACACAAAATACTAAAAGAAAAGAGACCTCTGTATCTGAAATGTGCATACAGTTACATTAACCCTTGCACCAGCAACATTGAAGTATTATCCATCACTCTGGCAACTGGCATAAGGATTGGATAAGAATCAATACCAATCCAGTCCGTGCTGACTTTGCCCCATTGGTAGGTTAATGTACTCAACGCAAATAAGCAATAAATAACTAATCAGAGACCCCCTCGAGCTACGTGTCTGTGTGCTAATCCCTCTTCGGGGATTTCAATAATTACCCTCTCCCAATTGCTGTGAAGGAAGGACAATCATGAATGCCAGGCTCCCAAAGTATATTACCCTATTATGGGAGAAAAATGGCAGGCTTACATATTACTGTTAAATAAATAATAATAATATTCATAAATATATATTATGTTTTTTCATATTTTGTTAAACTCCGGCTTTAATAAGTTGTACATGTGATCAAAATTTGATTATTAAAAAAATGGGTTGCTGTTGCTTTAAGGACAAATTTGAAAATACATGATTTTTTTGTGTTAACCTCACAATCTGCAACACATGAGATTTCTGATTAAGGCTCATAAAAAAAGAGAACAGTATAGGGGGAGCTAGGGGGTTCTTGCAGTGTTTTAACAAGATATAAAATAAAATTTTTCTTTTCTTGGCCCAGAAACGATGTGTTTTTGCTAGCATAATACAAGCATAAAGGGAGACCAGATCACAGCAACAGAGGCTCTGAGCAGTAATGAATCTTTATTCACTCTGCAGGAAAAGAAATATATGTATTTTTTTTTAAGTTCACAAAAGAAACATTACTTTTTTTGCTAAAAGTACACAACTTCTCGATAAAAGACAGCAATAGGGTATCTTTCCAAGAAAGACCTTATCGGGATGTAACATAAGAGTGTAAGATATGCTACTAACGGTAATTGGATGCAGCAGAAAGTAGCTTTGCATCTGCAGAACACTAATGGGAAAAAAAAAAGTTAAATTAATTACTTGGGAGCAGAGAGGTCACGTAGGTCTTTGTGTTTCAAGAAATGGCCTGTAAGGGGTTTTTTCCTTCCCGACTGTACTGTAAATTTCACCTTGTGTGAAGAAAGGTCCATCAACAAATTTAGGCAGATTAATATATTAAAGAATATGGGATCTGTATGAATTAGAAGCTTGGACCTCTTTATGATCCTGCACAGATCTCTAAGGTTTTGACCAAGGTTTCACATAGGGTATATTCACAAAAGTTCTAGTGAAGTTGAGTTGGAGGTGGGATCCCGTCTGCATGACCAAAATGGACATATTCAAAATTGTCAACTCGGGTTACTACCTCCACAGAGAATGAGAGTTGTCTGACTCAACTCAACTTAACTGAACAAAGCCCAAAGTAATAATATAACACTCATATCTGGGAACCCACCAAGTCTGACCTGGAGTCCCTACTAAAGCCCTACTTCCCTGGGTCTCCAAATCAATGTCTTCTTCTTTCTCTGGGCAGAGGAACACCGTGTGACTACACTCACAGATCACAGAGGAGGTATTGCAGGTTTAAACAATGTATATCACAGTATTCATAAAGTACTTAAATATTAACTCTTTGTTTAGGAGGCTGATTGGGTCAATGAAGTGTACCGTTACCATGAGTACATGTGAAAGGGCCAATGTGTAGTTCACCCTATTATATTTGTTGCTGTGAATGCTGCAGAAACCCTTGTAAGTAATGTGTGTTGAAAGGTGATATATATATATATATATATTATATACAGTACAGATAAACATGTATTGAATATTTATACTGCCAGGTGCCACGGCAGCAGAGATGCGTGGGCAGCCATTTGACTTTTGACTGGAAAGTTATTTTGGTCGTTTTAATCGTGGGTTTGGGCAAGGCTCCAGAGCATCTGTTGCTAGCTGGCATACCTTGCCCGGTCATTTAGTATTTTAACCTAATTTATGCACTGCAAGGTTCTACACTTGTATTTTGGTCTAATTTATTCCCAGAGGTAAAATACAAGTCGCTCTGGGAAAAGTATATTTCAGCATCAAGTATTATGGTGTTATTATATATCTTTGTATTTACGTAGTCATTAAGTACATCATTTGGGAACACAGTATAGCTTTTTCCATTGCTTATATTTTACCCAGATTTGTCATAGCTTGTAAAGGAGAACAAAAATCATTATTTAATTGTGCATCTATTATTAAAACAGATTGTTTTATAGGGTCTTATGTATAAACATGGCTCGACCTGGCTCGCCTCTATCACTGGCACCAAATGACATCTGGGAGAGGGGCCAGTCTGAAAGGGCCTGGCTGCCTAAATGATATCACAGACGGCGTAGGAGTATGGAGGACACATCTGATTTTTGCCTGCCGCTGACCTCCATCTATAGTGTTTGGCTGTAGTATTTTGGACGCAGAAACCATCAGAAGGAACTCAATTACTTATTCAAGTTTATACATGTCCCATAATACAGGGGAGTATTTTATAGCAAAGCGTAAAAATGAAATGTGTCCTTGGGAAAAAATGGCAGATATGGCAACCCTAGGAAGGGGGGGCATTAATGGGAGCTGCTACAAAGCATCTGTTTACACCCCAGACAACAAAGAGCTGCTCTGATATTGCCTACAACAAGACAACCAAGGAGGGCATATACATGAGGAGAAAACAAAAACAACACTAATAGTGTAATATGAATGTGAAAAAGAAAAATAAAAAAAGGGGTAAGATCCACTCACAAACTTGTTGAATAAGTCAGGCTCATCAGAATTCAATGGTAGCAGAATTTAATATCTGGTAAAAGCTCTAAAAAATAGAAGAAGACCACAAATGGTGCAGCATCTAAGACAAATCCACAGAGAAGAGGGTCATGGATACACTTACAATATTTGTAGGCACAACTAGAATATAGTGTGCAAAAACGCAAATGGAACGAAGTTCTAGATCCACTAGATGGGACACTCTCTCGGGATAATGTCCGTTCTCTCTCGACGCGTTTCGCCAGTACTATACTGGCTTCCTCAGGAGAAAAATATTCGTAAAGTTCAAAGACCGCTTGTATCTATGTGGGATTCTAAGTCCGTGTCGCGATTAAATGCCAATCGCGACACGGACTTAGAGAGAGAACGGACATTATCCCGAGAGAGTGTCCCATCTAGTGGATCTAGAACTTCGTTCCATTTGCGTTTTTGCACACTATATTCTAGTTGTGCCTACAAATATTGTAAGTGTATCCATGACCCTCTTCTCTGTGGATTTGTCTTAGATGCTGCACCATTTGTGGTCTTCTTCTATTTTTTAGAGCTTTTACCAGATATTAAATTCTGCTACCATTGAATTCTGATGAGCCTGACTTATTCAACAAGTTTGTGAGTGGATCTTACCCCTTTTTTTATTTTTCTTTTTCACATACATATTACACTATTAGTGTTGTTTTTGTTTTCTCCTCATGTATATGCGCTCCTTGGTTGTCTTGTTGTATTTCGGAACATCTCGAGGAAGAGTGTTTTATTGGAAGCTGCTATCGTGGGGAGTATCCATTGATTTATTTATTTGATTAATTTCTTTTTACTTTTTACACGTGGCTTTTGGATCTCTATTTCTTTGGGTTCATTTCTGATATTGCCTACGCCAGAGTCCTAATTTTTTTTCCCTTTCCCTTGCCAGCAGTTATTTCCCAAAACAGGTATACGATATGCTCTATTCTTTCTGCCCAGCATCAACCAGGAAGGGGCAGAAGTCTCCTTGTATAACATTTACAGCTACTGGTGTTAGAAAATAAAAGCTTTGTGTAGACCCATGGACCTTTCCTTACAGCTAATTCTATCAGAGCAATGGAATTGGGCAAATTCACACCAAGGATTGATTAAGGTCTGTGCCTTTGGCTCGACCAAGATGGGCCGAATGGTTCTAATCTGCCATCAAATGCTGCGTGTATATATTTCTATAATATATATATATATATATATATATATATAATTACTGCTGTGTGATCTCTGTTTTATAATTGGCATCACTGCGGAATCAGTGTAGCTTCTGAACACCATTTCTGTGGGAAACAATGCTAGACGACCATAGATGAATGAGCCCAATGAGTTACTAAAAACAGGTAAAAATATAGAAGCAGGTGCCTCATTGCAAGTGCATAAACACAACTTCTCGAACTGTGATAGTAGCTCCAGAGTTTAGAGTTTAGCTTCTGGAAAATGATTAAAACCCAACGGCTGATGTCATTCTAAGAACACTGATATATTACACTAAAGCTTTTGAAATTAATCAAATATCCTTAGTGGATATTACCCATTATATATATCAATATATATATCTCACTATACTGATATAATAGGCCTTCTAAAACCAAACTTCCAAGAAGCCGGTGCCAAGCTCAGCATATTGGGAGTTAATAGATAAAACCACATTATACACACTGAAGACTTCAGTGTAAACGCATCTCCAATAATATCAATTGTTTGCAAGACAGCAAGGGAGCAATTCTCAGCAGTTATTTGGCATTTTCATAATTTACGGGTACGACAGTGAGTATAAACTGTTTTTAACAGAGCGTCTTTCAGATTTGCTCATTAGCACTTCTTCCAAAAAAAAAAAAAAACAGAAAAGAAAAAAAGAAATAAAAAAGCACTTCAAGCAAACAACCCTGAGAATGCATTATACATTTTTTTTTTTCTAAAAAAATCTGAAAATTAATGTTCTTCAGATAATAAGAGTTGGAGCAGGGTGCATCATTAAGTAGACAGTAAATACGGCCAGGAATTGATCATAGTCTGGGAGACGAGGATATGTCCACATATAATTAAGTCCAGCAGGATACAAATTGTATTTCCCTGTAGGGCAGTTATTCACAAGAGGACACCGCTATATCCACCCGGCTCCGATACACAAAAGGATTTTATTTCTAATCTGTGGGGTTTTTGTTGCTAATTGTACTCATGTCGGAAACATTTATGCACGCCGCAGTCTGTTCTGTAATATAAAGCGAAATCATTCATTTTCCCGAGCGTTGCATTTATATGAGAATTACTCTTTGACTTCCTCCTACCTGATTACCGAAGCAAAGTGCTGAATTCAGACTAAGAATTGGTACATTGTATACTGAAAAATAATAGTCTGAAAAAAAGTACTCATCATTCAAATGGTTTGATGCTTCTCACGCCTCCTCTTATAGCCTTTTTTCCCCCCCAACGTTTTTTTTTTTTTACCGGTTTATTTCTATTAAAAAAAAAACCTCTCGTAATTAATTTATCTAAACTGGCCGATAACAAATGCAGAATGCAGACATTAGGAGTCTTCAGTGAATTATTTTATTTTTTTAACAAAATACTACAGCAAAGTGCAGTTTAACTAAAATTAAAACAAACCTCAAAATAATTTAATACATTTAAATAAAAAAAAAAACAAAAAACTATTGAAACATAAAGAAATAAAGTGGCAAATATTTTGCTTGTGTTATCAATACACGTGCAAAAAACCCCAAAAGAGTACCTTTTAAATAGGACGTAGACGTGATAAATAAAAAATGACGGTAAATACCACCATTTTTTTGTAGCCCTCATATGCCCTATATTCAAAAGTGCAGTCTTTATACACGCAAATCACAAACATATTTTTAATTATTTAGGAAGATTTAGAAACATTTGATGGCGGATAAGAACCGTTTGGCCCGTCTAGTCTTTTTTCCCAATGTAAAGACTAAGCCCGTGGTCTCGTCTTAGGATAGCTTTATGCCCACCACATGCATGGTTAAATTCCCTCAAAGCATTAGCCTCTTCCACTTATGCTGAGAGGCTGCTCCTCTTATCTACCACCCTCTCATTTAGATAATTCATTAGCAGTGAGATGAATGTAGAGCCCCAGGAGAAGGTCCAGATTAGGCTGTCTATCTGGTGGCTGTGACCCTTTATACATAGAAATAGAGTCATTTACCGCATAGACATGGATAAGCCAGGCGCGGATGGAGTTCCAACTGAGTTTTAGGTATAAAGACTCCATAATTCCATGATTTCTTGATAAACATTCTGTGGTACCGCCATACATTTAGAATCGAATATAAATGTAGTTTAAAAGAATAACAGACAGTATCGGAGATGTACATGGCTAAGTTGAATTGATATATTTCATATTCATGTCATATTTTCCATTGTTCTTTATATATCACTTTGCTAGTCATATGCGCAGTTATAAATGTAATATTGACCTTTATTCTTAATTGAATCCGGAATAGACTGACATAGGCTGAGCTTCAAACCTTCACAGAAAGACAAATGATTGTCGGTAAGTTCAGCTTTTGATAGCGTATCAGTGCTTTCTGCCCATCACCGAGATTAACAATGATGCGTGTAAAGTGACATTATGCACAATACATTAAAAATCCATGCATAGGTAATCTGGCAGCTTGCATAATTGTTAAAGATATCTAGAGTATTACTCCATCTCACAGAACTCTGGCTTGATCACCAAATTTACTAAGGTCTTCGCTGTGGGATTTTGTCGTCGTTTAATGCTTTCATTATGAGTATGAGATGCACGGTTGGCATGAAGCATACATTTCAGAGAGTGTCAGTTTTGAATGTCACTGCCATAATGGTAGGTAGGTAGATGCACTGAAAGTCAGCTTGTCTCAATTCTAAAAACTGAATTTCTTGATACCATTTCCAGACGGATTCTGAGATTTTCTAAATTGGGGTTGAGTGCTGTGGTAACCCAAAAGAGAATTCCTAGTTCTCCGCAAATAAATCACAGTATCATAGTTCCCAACAGCAGTGGTGTATTTACCTTTGGAGCCGCCCTAGGTCCGACCCAGCTGCCCCTTTCGCGTTCAGCATCCTTAATGCATTAGAAGGCACACATTGTTTTTAAGTCATTGGACCCTGGGATATGATGTCATATCCTGGCACGCCATGTCTTAAAGGTCTATACAGTAGAGGTTGTGCTAAGCCGGCACAGCCTCCACAGTGCAAATGGTCTGGCTGGAAAGATCTTTCTTGTAACTGCCACATTGTGCAGTGAGGCACCAGTGGACTTGATTGCCTAAGAGAGTGATTTGCCCCTCGAGTATTGTAGCAGGAGGACTCCCGTACCCTGGACCTGCTGCCCTAGGCCAGGATACTTCACTGCCCAACACTCCAGGTTTTCAGCATTGCAGCTTTTATGAGCAGTGAGGAGCATGGGCTGCTTGGGGAGATCCTCTGATCTCCCCTGACCGGCCCAGGTAGCGATATACTCAATGGAGGAGGTGTTGCCTCTATTGCCTCCCACCTTACCCAATTCTGGAGCCCCCAACACCCTCCCTACCTCTTGCCACACCAACCAATTTAGACACTTGAAATGTTGGGGGGGTATTCAACATGTATCTCAACAATTCCATCTGTTTGGATTGGATTAGTACAAACCTGATATTTCTAGATACTTGTCTTCACTTAAATTATGAACGTAGGCTTTGGGGACGCTGTCTGTGTCTGGATATTATATGTTGTCATTATGTATGAGACCATTAACGTGAAAACATTTCATGAGATTTGCAGCATATTGTAATGCATATTCTATAATTGCATATTGAGGTATGATCACTTCATCGTCCAACATTGCAACTCAAATGTGAGCTTGTTTATCTCTCAAAAAGCATCTTGGCGTAAATTGTCTTTTGCATAAAAATTGGGAACGTGTCAACTGTATGAGGTTGCCGAAGATAATAAAACTCAATGTTGATTATGAATATAAGTTTTAGTAATCAATTATTCTACGGTTTATTGCTTCAATTATTTGATCATATCAAGTGATAAGGAAAAGCATGGGGTATATCCTATAGCAGTATTTATTTTATTCACCAGTCTTATCCAAGCCCGCTTGCATTGTGCCAGACAATAATATCACTTCAAATCCATTTGGCCTTTTGCTGCGGGGTGAATCAATAACAAAAATAAAGAAGCATTCTGGCATTCTGGTACTTAATCCAATGAGCCCATGATGCTTTTTCAGCTATATATATTTCATATATATAATAAATATATATATATATATATTATATATATATATGTATTATATATATATATATATATATATTCATCCTATTACTGCTACTTAAAATTATTTATGTAGACATTAAATATATTTATATATATATATATATAAAGAAAATTCAGGTTAAATTTAATAATAATTAATAAATAAATAATACTAACAATTGATTCTAATAATATTTGTAAAGATGCATGGAAATAAATGTGAAATAATTTATCACTGAGTTGGAACGCGCCAAGAAATAACAGAACATGTGTTATTAGTTTTTCATGCTGCATGTGTCTGCATGATATTTCTTTCAATTTTGTTATTTATTGGAATTTTCGGATGACTGCACATAATGTTATTTATGTTTCTATATTTAGGATCAAAGGAAATATATGTTACGGGACAGTATTGTAAACTGTTTTAGCATCCTATTCAGTTTATGCGCAGATGTCAATGTACGTCATTTTTTACTTACTGAATGTTGCAGGATTAGTCATCTGTATCCCTTTAAGACAAAATACTTGAATTCGGCCTGATTTTGTTGAGGTAAACAACAATTAGATTAGGGTTAATCAAGAATATATGTGTACTTCTAGTGATACATTTTCACTGAAATAAAACAGTAATTGTAATTCCTTGGATCTTAAACTGATCTGTCAATTTAATTTTTTCATCTAAAGTTTCCGTACACCAAATAACCTAGAAAACTTTAAGTGTATCTATGGTTTTCTGTTTATATGGCAACAGCCTATCAGTATCAGCTTTTGTGTCACATGACAATTAGGTGTTCCAAAAACATTTACATGATTAAAGAATTACTTCTGGGAAAGGTTTGGGAATTCAACAGAACTGGGGATGATGTTTCTAGTGCTACATTTAGTTACAAAGTCACATAAGAAGAAGCAGAACTATTTAAAGTGGGAACAGACACATAGGACACAACTTAACCCCTTAAGGACAATGGGCGGTCCTTAAACCCATTGAAAACAATGCATTTTGAGCCCGTACATGTACAGCCTTTGTCATAAAGTGATTGTCAAAATCACTTTTTAGATGTCCATGTGCGAACAAGACCATTGTTTTTTTTTCATGCATTTTATTTTTAATCAGACTTTTATATTTGCTTGTGCTGAATTGTAACTTTGTGCAAAACGCGTGAGCTCTGCAGGTTACGTTTTGTAGGACTGTGACTTTATCTGAAGACGCTATATTCAATATAGGTGGCCCTGGCCTAGCCTCTAGTAGAGATGTTTGCTTCCTGGATTAGATGATAGACGATAAGAGCAAGAGACCTTTGACGTCCCAATACAGCAGAAATGACCCGTCACCCGGTCTTCAAATCCGTCATAAATAAACAACTCCTTCCGCAGATAATCTGCGAGACCTGACAAACCTCTTAGGAGTGTAACAGATATGATATAGTAACTTAAATTTACCAAGCTCTTGTGGGCCGTGGCACAAATACACACTTGTAAAGGGGTATTACTCATTCATGCTTTAACATGTGTTAAATGCTCATTAGTAATCATCACAAGGCTTCACAACCCCCAATACAACCATGGCTACTAAAATGGTAGTGGTGGCTACTATTTTTTTAGAGTATTACTAAAATGGCGGTGGTGGCTACTAACTGTTTAGAGTATTTCATATAGGAGCCGTACCTCTTTTCTGTAATACATATTACTGCCTGGCCACTGAACACTAGAAATATTTGTAGGTCCCTTGATTGACCAACATATCAATGAAGAAACACAATTCTGTTCTTTTGCATTAGGAAATCCTTATGGCCATTTTTGCACCCAAAAATTAATTGAAAATGTCTTCTTTGACATAAACTTTATTGGCTCAAGACAAAAGTGATGTCAACAAACTGGCAAAAACCCTTTGTTTGAGTCGACTCCTCCATGTTGTTCTGTACTAAACGGAAACATTGCCTTGGTCACTTACAAAGAATATTGTGTTTTTTAAAATAATATTAGTAGAGATGTATCGGGACATTCAGAGCTTCTATATTGTTCAATTTTGTCCAATTTTTAGCGTTGGATTGTAAAGGCGTATACATAACATGCATTGCGATATTGATCCTGCTATTGTCTCTGTATGCCAGTAAGACTTGGCCAAAGAATGTGAATACATAAAAATAGGCAATAGCTACTTATGGGATATATATTATATCTATAAAACCTGGACTAGTGCTAAGTAGGAATGGAAAAAAAAAGATTAAATGCCGAAATAAAGGCATTTGGTTTCAATCCGGTTTTTACCAAAATGCTCATTATGCATGGTTTAGTGTCCAAACTTTGCAAGATCCCTTATTATATATAAGGTAATGTATGTTGATAGCTAATAGAAAATGCATGCCACCCAATAGCTGAAATGGCAGCAAACACCCGCTTTTGTTTCAGATGTACGGATAAAAGCGTTACTGGGAACGCCTATAGTAAGACTATATATGTAACTGTGTCTTACAAACAGATAGGGCTGTCTTTATAGCTAATATTATCAATCAAAGTGACACTAAAAAGTAAATGATGATAAATGGTGTGAATATATGGCTCTAATCACTGAAAACACCCTCCTTAAGTGTCACCCTGCTTGTGAGTACCTTATTTATTTTATGTATTATCTTTTTCTATTCTAATAGGTTGCTATGGAGCCTGCATCGAAAATAAATATATATATACATGTGGTTGATTTTGGTGAACATACAAAGACATGGCAGCATTGTTTTATTTGAAATCACACCACTATATTTGGTTTCAACTGTATTTATTTATATAATCGGACCCGAGGAAGCTTCCCCCATAGGAGCGCCTGGCGGCACAGATCTCCCCAGCAAGCCCCCTGGCTCGCATCATGCATGTTGCTGGGCACCAGGCTATGACATCATATACCAGCGCTTTGCATTAGCAATGCGGCCACAAGGGAAAAAAGTGATAATGGAAAGGTTGCATATTATATTTCATTTACTTTAGAGGCATATCTGCTGCTGTTTCTGTACATATTATTACATATTATTGTGGCTTTTACAGATGTTGAACGTTGATACCCAGCAAACATTCTGAGCTTTGAGGGACATTATGTGAAGGAAAAGGGGCAGGGGTGTTTAGGTACCCAAAGAGACAGACTCTTTCCTAAAAATCGACCGGCAGGAGAATTTACAAGAGAGTGGTTTAAACTCCCTCACGTCACTATTCATTATGAAGGGCCAACATTGAGAAAGCATGGCTGGTTTCTCCAAGAAGATGAACTGTGGTGGTCCTCAAAGATGCATTGTTCAACGGGTGAGGTGATGAAATCTCACTTATTTAACTATACATTATAGCGATGTTAAGGAGTTGAAACCACAATTCTTCTGCCAACCCTTGTTTAAGTGAATAAACCTCCAAATGATTCACACTTTTTTCCTCTATGTAGTTGCCCATTTACAGTGGATTATTGCTCTCTGCCGGGTATTTGCAAAACAAAGCCTAGCTATTGATACAAAGCATAGAATTTTTCCTACAGTCAGTGTATACATTTGAAATAATAATAATAATAATAATAATAATAATATGAGAACATTTGAGAATTACCTGAATTTGTCAGAGCTGATTGCATTGTTTGTATGTGGTTTTTTCTCTGACATTTGTTACATGCTTGTTTATTTGTTTTTGGTCCATGTAACCGTGTAAAGTAACATTAATTTCCAATTAGATATTTTGATGATTTTATATTACAAAAAGTATAAAATAGTATATCAATAAGCACGTATTGTCTAATTATAAACACATGCCACAGGAATAGTAGCATTTCACTCAAATATATCATCTGTTGGAATTTTACCCTTTTGTTACTCTATAGAAATGAAATAAAGCATTTAAAATCCATCAATCAACAGCAAAGCATTAAAAAATGATGAACAAATATAAGTGTGCAGACTATAAATATAAGTTTGTTCCCATTTATCTAAATCTGTTAACTGCATTTAGACATCTTTAAATTATTGCCTGCTATTAAATAATTCATTAATATCAATGAGAATAACAAAAAAGAATTCAACTGGGTACCATTAAACATTAAAAGAAGTTTATTGCTGAAGATTACCGTATTTTTGGTGAAAAACAATACATTCTGCCAATGAAGGTACCAGTTGAATAACAAAGATTATGAATATATGAGAGACAAATGATAGAAACATAGAAATAGAATTTGAAGGCAGATACGAACTATTAGGTCCATCTAGTCTGCTCATTTTCCTAAAGTAAAAGGCAAGAACCTTAATCGGTTCTTGTTCTCGTCTTAGATTCATTATAGCTTTATGCCTATCTAATGTATGTTTCAATTCCCTTACTGTATTAGCCTTGACCAGTTTTGCTGGGAGGCTGTTCTGTTTATCTACCACCCTCACAGTAATACAACATCTCCTTACATTACATCTAAGCCTCTCTAGTATGAGCTCATGACCTCTTGTTGTAATCCCCCTCCTTTGATATAAACGTGCCCCCTGATGTTGTCAATCTGTTCTTGTCCCTTAAGCCATGCTGGTATGTCCTTAAAAGCTGTGCCAAGATGTCCATTAGGACGTACTGGTACGTCCTTAGTTTTTTCCTGGAGAGACTCAGCAGGGATCCTTAGCACCAAAAAGGTCCCCAAAGGTATATCCACCCATACCCAAAATGTAGCCCTCTTGAATATAAAAAATATGTATGTGGGGTATGACTGTAATCAAGAGATGCTGCTGAACATAAATTGGGTCATTATTCAGCTGCAGCACCTACAGGCTAGAAGAAAAATGCTAAACTATTTATTTATTATGTTTTATGTGTTTCTATGATTTTCAAAGAAGGCCCTACTTCTCCAGAACAAAACAACATATAAGTTGTGTGGGTTGATCAAATATGGAAAAGGAGATGGTTTAACAAACATATGATAAAAAACTCTGATCCATAGGGGATGGAAAAGCCTTAGTCCTAAAGAGGTTAAATCCCTTCATGTATTAACATACTTCTATTGCATATTTCCTCTCTCTTATTTCCTCCAAGCTATACATATTAAGATCCTTAACTCTTTCTCGATACTTTTTATCCTGCATTCACCATTTTCAGAGCCCTCCTCTGAACGCTTTCCAAAATGTCAATATCTTGGAGATGGGGTTCCCCAGACCTGTTTGCAATACTCTAGGTGAAGTCTGACTACTAATGCCTCTCGCTATACAACCCAGCACCCTGCTTTCTTCTTCTTCGGGTGATTTATTGCAATAACTTTTAAGTCCTTAGAAATAATTTCTCCCAAGTCCCCTTTTTTCTGTTATCAATGACAGAACAGTGTCCCCAATGCAATATTCTGCCTTGGGATTTTTATATCCCAAGTGCATTATTTTACATTTATCATCATTAAACTGATAATAGAATATTATTTCTGCATATGGGCATATTACTGAATTGTAAAACCAAAAATACTTTGGACTGTTAAAAACATCTTCATCTGCTTCTTATTGAGTATGGGTATCAGTGGGGTCTATTCAAACAGAATATGGTGCAACTGAGAAGGCAAGGTATTCTAGTGTAGTGATTATTGGGACCAGAGGCCTTACTCGTCTTAGATCCATGCCAAGTTCAAAAACTTTCTGAATGGAAAGAGGGCCATTCAAGGGGGGGGGGCAGTTCACCACAAGCTTGTAAAGTTCTTCCAAAGTTCAGCTGCAGAGGTAAGTGCTCATTGATGTCAACAAATCTTAGTTTTTCAAATAAATAGTTTCTGTAAAAAGCATTAGTCAGTACTTGAGTAGCTCTCAGCCAAAGTGCACTCAAGCTCTAGACCTAACGCTGTAGCTATATTCATTGTATTTAGGTTAGGGAATGGACCCTCAGTACTTTTTTAGCAGAGGGTAGCTTGTTTCCAACATTAATAATGGACAACCCAACCAAACCAAAAGCTGGGGCAAAGTGGCATTAGGAAACATATAGTTTGTCTGATATCTCTGCTTTCATATTATTGTATGTATTTTACCAATGCATTTTTTAGCCTAATTCTTTATTTATTATTATTATTAAGGGTTCGTTTTTAGCTGGTTCAATGCATGAATCCACATGGCCTTTGGGTGAATATGAGGCTTTCACCTTTATATGTAAGACTTGAAATGTTATTTGATGTAAAGATAGAAAGAAAAAAGTGATTATTGTTGTAGCTATTTGGAACAAAAAAGACCAAGGGTGACGGTGATACAACTTGCAGACATTCAATGTGGTTAAATAAATGTATGGGCATGGTTTTGTCATCTACATTGAATGTCCGATTTGTGGTGTTGCGATGGCAACGTCAGAGGTCCTATTCGCGTACTTTTCTGTTTACAAAAATATTTTCAACCATTTTTGCCAAACATTATAATTTTCAAAGTTTCCATGGGCTGGTCTCCTAGACTTTTAAGCTATACCTGAGGATTATTGGAGTCAAGACCCACATTAAGGGAGACCTTAGATTGCGTCCTGATGCCGGATATAATTTATCCAAATTTACAGCGATATAAGGAGTTATTGTTGAAAAATAAGAGAGGGTACAACTGGAACAGCTGGTATAAACCAAAAACATGGCATGGAACCTCTAAACATTGTGCCCATAATGTTAGACCAGTCAATAAGTGACCTCAGACACTCAAGCTGTTATGAACAAAGCTCCCATCATGATTGGCCAAGAAGCTGAACATTTTGACCCTGCAACTCCTGTGGCATACTCAGACTGACAAGACATTAGTGAGGCCCCATTGGCGTCGTACCACAAAGCAGCTCCAGTACTAGGGACTACCCCTCTTTGTGCCATTACATTATGTTAAACCCATGTAGACACACTGTGTCCTGGACAAAAATCCACATAAGCAGATAGTGATGCATGGGTGTATGCAGGGTAATAACGAATTGTGAACTGCCATGGGGAATGAGATTAATAAGTCAAAGGTCTTCACCAGGGATAAATGTGTTAGGCACTTCAGCACACGGACTATTGATTTAACATTTGTCTTGAGTTTTCAGAGGCTGTTTATATTCTCTGGTTAGCAAACAGGTATGAGATGCCCTTACAGAATGTTGAATGGCTCGGCTGCTGTATTTATCTTGGTACTCGTTTTAATAATGCGCCCGTTTCTTGCCTGGAATGGTTATGCGTCTGCAGAAACACTATGTCATTTGGCAGCAGCGAAGATTCAAAACTAGAAGGGATTTATTGATCAGTGCTGTAGTCTTCAGTCCAAGGTGATACCTTTTATCAGGTCAGCACAGAAAAGAATCAAGCTTTACATAAGTTTTCGGGATCTTAGAGATTTGATTCCATGTGAAGAAGAGAGGCCCAGAAATATGTTTTTTCCAATAAAAAGGTTATCATATTTGACTAAAACATCCCATCTTCTTTTGGATGAATGTGACTCTATGCATTTTCCTTATTGATCAGTATTGTGAGTTTGCGATCTTAAGGGCCAACCGTAAGCTCCTCTGTTCCTTGGAAGTGAAAGGGTGACCTCAACAACAATATCCTCTCCTTGCGTTTCTTTTTTCAACCGGAACGATGGGCTCGTGGCGTAGATTCAGAGAAAAGCTTTTAGAACCTAGCTCAGCAACGCCATGCTGGCTAGATGTTAATGATAGTAGTATCTTTTAAAATTTCTTAGAGAGACATTCTACTCAAAAGGATGTGAGTTATGGTTTGATCAAGGGTCTCAAAATGTTTCTCTAGTATTAATTAAAAAATAACTAGGTGCCAATTTCTTTTGAAATATGGAATATATCCAAGTTACAAAGACAACAAAGTTAGTCATGAGCATGTTTATAAGCCTTCCTGCCTTCCTTCTTCATAGGAGGATGGATCTTCATGAGAGTTTTAATTGCATACAACCGACACAAGTTTGTGCTATATGAATTTCAGTGGCATAACTATCCCTGCTTTATACTATGTATGGCATGCATATATATTATATATATAATATAAGATATATATATATATATATATCATATATATATGGCATGCATATGTATATGGCATGCAAGCGCTGGCCATGAAATAACCCTTCATGTTAACATGCATTACTAGCCCATCGTTGGGCAAAAAACCCACAAGTACCTTGTGGCTCATGGTGCAGAGGTGCTGAGATATTTGTCTCTTTGGGCACAAATCTCTGTCCTCTAGCACCCATGCGCTTTATGAAGCTAGGATATGACATCACACCCTGGCTCTCCACTTGGACCAGCAAGTGATGTACAAATCCATGCTCCCTTGTAGGTACCACCTGTGAGTGGTCTTCCATGTCTCTGTGAGTGTCGCCCTAGGCCTAAATGCCCAAGGCTTAATTGCTTCCCTGATTATAAAATATGCATTGCCACCTAACTTTGATTCACTGTTTTATGCAGTTCATATGGCCATTCCCATTTCTTTACTAATATCCCAGGGACTCAACTCAGCTGAGTATTGGTACATTCTTTATGACGGCGTCACGTTATTCTGGCAAACCGCCAGCGGTATGCACCCCCCCCAGTAAAAGGTTGACATTTCATATAGCATCAGGGTTACATTATTCTAGTTTCTAAGACAAATGAAACTATGCAGAACAATGTCTCCCTTTATCATATCTAATAAATATATTACATGTCTTTCTCTAAATGGCTGCTCTACCTGTATCTCTTAACTAAACAAAAAGGAATAGTTTCCGTTGCTTACTATTCTGTTGAGATGTGAATTCATTTTAATAAGCTCCTATAGCAGCAGAAAGGTCTGTGTGCTCTGAATGCCAATCACCTCTGCATCTAGAATAAGCCATAATTTTACCTTAAGGGAGATATGTCAATGCAAACAGAATTTTACAGAGGTATTTTTCAGGTTGTGGTTGCATCACATGTAATGAAGACTTCCTTATATCTTATTCCAAACGGTAGCGAGAAAAAAGGAACCGCTTTGTCGAAGAAACTTTTTTTAGGGACAAGTTGAGATGTGGGCAATGGATCAATTGGAAGAATGAACACATTGAATGGGTCGAGAACATGTTTGGGTGGTTCAAGAGGTAAATACATATTACATTTCATCAGGGCCGGCCCTACAATGGGGCCAACTGGGGCAATTGCCCCAGGCGGCACTTTAGAAGGGGCGGCACTTTGCCGCCCCAAGCGTTTTTTTTTGAAGCGGAAGAGAGAGAGAGGGGCGCCGAGTGGTTTTCTCTTACCCGCTCGCCCCTCTCTCTCTCCTCTGCGGCGAGTCTCCGTGTTCGGTCTCGGTACCGGCTTGTAATGCTGAGCGCCGGAAGTGGCATCAATTTTAAACTTCGCCCCAGGCGGCGTTGGGTCTTCGGCCGGCCCTGCATTTCATGCTCATGAAGTAGATTCTGGCTGCTTTGGAAATATCTTTTAGAGATTCCGATCCAGGAAAGCAATGCAGGGATCTGAAAATGTATGCTCAGTGGATGCCTCTAGAGCTGTAGAAGCCCTTGTACAGAATGCTAGAACTCCAGTTTTTACATGCGCTTCTAGAGCTTTCCTGCCTTGTGGTTGAGCTTGACAGTGAAACGAGCAAATAAGTCGTCCGTGGCATTGGCACACTGACAAGAAGATGTGGTTTAGCCCCAAAGCATAGAAACACTTTGCCTTAGAACTGGGAAGAGTTAAACAAAAAATAAAAGCTGTGACTGTTCCTTTAAGGCAGTAACCAGAAATGATGTAATAGGAAGCAGTCAATATATGTATTTATATGAAAAACATTGATTTAACCAGTTTTGGTCTGTTCTTTTTGCATGTAAGTATAAAAACTAGTTTATATGTATAATTGATATGATCTATAAAATGTTGTGTCTGCACAACTCTCATAGACCATACAGGAGGAATCCTTCATACACTGGGGTTAAGAAACCAGTTTGTTTGAAGGACTTTGCTTTGTGTTGTATAATGTATGCGAAAAGCATTTTCCGACCCCAGAACAATAGGCATAGGTTAGACAAAGAAGTGGCTTATAGTACAGATGCAAGACGGTTTAGTTAACCAATAACCTTAACCACTTTAGGGGGCAAACTTCAGCCTAGCATACAATGTACAGTTTATATCTTTAAGGACAACGCTGAAAAACATATTAGAAACAGCTTTACTCTATATCACTTGTAAGGAAATGATAGCAAATCAGCTTCAGCATTTCACCTAAATGAATAAGTTTAACAGAATAATAACAAAAAACAAGTTAAATAAGTTAAGTCTCTTTTGTTGCATAGAGATAAACATAAATATATATATAAATTTTCGTATAGAAATGGCCATGGGTATAATGTAGACGTCTGCAAATTTGGACACATTTTTCAGTTAGTTTTTGGCCCCCCTTATGTTCCCAGCCCATTCGGTTCAGCCAAAAATTTAGGAAATTGTAAAGTAAATTCGTTGCCCACATTCATTCTCATTCACACTTTCATTCTTGTTCACTCTCATGCTGTTTAAATGTTTCCCTACCCTCTCAGCGACCACTTCCACTTCTGCCGACCACATCTTCTTCATCTTCTGTCTTCAATCTGCTATCTTCAATCTGCTATCTTCGTCTGCATCTCCAGGGACATAACCCGACGGGAACTTCCAGCAAAATGCTGGCGCTTCTGATGATGTCCTCTGCCCGATCCTCCATCAGGGCAGAGAACGTCACTGAAAGCTCCGCCATTTTGCCCTAAGGTGAATTTGCAGAGATGTGGATGAATATAGAAGAGAAGGGAGGAGATAAAATATAGAAGATGAGGAAGAAGATGCGGAAATGGTTCGGCAGAGAAGTTAGGGAAACATTTAGAGCGCCTGCGAGAGAGTTAATGAGAATGCGAGTGTCAGAGTGTGTGTGAATGTGGGCCCATGTATTTTGGACAAAGATGTGAAGCTTTTTGCTTTATTTTCAGCCGATTTATGGGAGAGGGGCCTAGACTCCTTTTCATGGCTTGTACGAATCGTCGTATTTACAAAAATTTGGTAAATTTGCAATTCGTACAAATCCGAATGCACGAGTCTAGTATAATGCTTAATGAAGTAGATTAACATCATAAGGTATTTGAAGTTCACCAAATCATATAGTATATAGTTACCTTAAGCCTCCTGCTTTAAGAAGGTTAAATTTCACAGAACTGGATATTTTAAGACACATTATGGTGAGATTGTTTTAATGAAAGGGAACATGGAGTAACATTACTTTTAATGGTCAAAGCCAGAATGATGAGATGGCAATATGATGTAACTACTGTAATTTAAGATAGGGCCTAAAACAGAGGATCGAAATGAATGCAAATTGCTGACTTGATGTAAAATGAGGGCTGTATATAATGCTACATAAAAGTATTTAACATATTGACCTTGTGGTCTTGCAGAAAAACACCAGAATAAACCCAAGCGATGTGGATCCAGCAATCATTCCCTTGATTAAGATCTGTTACCTTCTGCTTGGAAATTGGGATTTGATTGAGGGTCCTCAATACATGGTGTATTGTAAAATTTCTTGAGCCGGACTCAAAAGCTGTCTAAACCTTCACTGGTTTTATGAGCAGTAATAAATAACACATGGCTTGTGATTCAATGACCTCTCTAAAATCCCATCCTGAAGCATAGAAACTAGACATAAGACACTAATATACGCTTCCATCTGAAGAAGAGATCTCCGAGGCCACGAAAACCTCTGTAACTTTACCACTTTTCTATGTTGCCCCAATACAGGTCAACTTCAACCATAGATTACATTTTCTTTTTTGCTAAAATAACTATTTTAGTTTTTCCTTAAAAAAAAAATCGCTACAATGAAAGCCAATGGAAACATATGCTCTTAAATTATTCAGTGTGAAATACACAATTAGAACGCATTTTACAAATGATACATTTTAATCAGATTTTCTAGAGTGGGTCTGGAAATTCCCTTATAGCTCTTACCTCAATTAACACATAAATACATTTTAACACGCACAAATGAAACCTTAATCAATGCATATAATGTCATGTAATAGTTACGAATAGTTACAAATACTAACAATAATGCTAATTGTGAATATATTCATTACCGCTAAGATTTAATTTATTTTTAAAAGTAAAAAGGCACCAACATGTATTCTTTAAAAACTTTTTACGTTTTCACTTTAGTTTTTTTATTTGTTACAAATGCATCTATGTAAAGTACAAAGAAGCCTTGTAACTTAATGTATTTATTGAGAAAAGGAAGTTTAGATACCTTTCCCCTTTGATATGCAAGTAAGTGGGTTTTTAATACATATATATTGCTATTTTCTTTTCCAAAAAACATATTTAATGTATAGAACTATAATATGTTGGGAGGCTGACAGATCCACTTTAAGTACCACATATACTAATATATCCTGTTATTATTTCCTAATAAAGGCATTTATTGGGAGTATTTTTTATCCTCGTCTCTGGTTTGAATGAAACTTTAGTTTGGTTTTTGTGTTCATGTTCCCAGCTGAGTTTCATTAATGTTTTCCCAAACTCAGAAGATGTTTTCCTGTTCCTCGCGCCGCAGCATGCTGGCAAGAAGCTGTGCATACGGGCCATTCGGCCTTAGCCTGGCAATGCTCTGCCGATACCTAATAATAAGTAATATGTACAGGTGTCTAGCTGTGCCCATTTTCCTTACTTTACCACTACGGCTTCAAACCTAACCTCAGGACTCAATGGGACACTTAAATTGTTACGTTGACTCATGAACCAAGCATTGCGTTTAGAACAAATCACTCCGAAGGTCATATAAATCGCTTTGTGTGACACCGGCATTGTGTGGTTTGAGTTATCAATGGTCTGCTGGTTTCTAATGGGTATTGTGTACATGCCTGTCTTATCTCAAGATGAAAGCATAGAAGGCTCAGTGTCAAGATTGTGCAGAATATAGCCTCCAAGTTGTTGACATCTGTTTAGGTGTGGATGATGGAAATTGTAGTCCAACAGAGAATCAAAATTAATCATGGTTTATGACCATTAGTCATTATTTACTGTGGATCTGACCAAAAGTACTAATATTTCAACTGATCTGTCTGTTTCCATTGTATGAACGAACATTAGATGATTAGGATAAGAGGAGGAATGTAAGGACGTTTTACTTTATTGAGATGATGGTAGTTATTTGGAACTGACTTCCAGCTGAAGTGGTAAAGGCTAATACAGTAATGTAATTGAAACACGCATGGGATAGGCATAAAGCTATGCTGTATCAGGACCAAGAACTGATTATGGTGTAAGTCTGTACAGCAGGACAGACTAGATGGGCCACATGGTCATTATGTGCCAACAAACTCTATGTTCTCATGTCCCCTACTAGCTCAGTACCCTATATAGGTGCATCATTTTCTTATATTGTAAGACTGGACATATGTTTATATTTAAAACTCATGATACTTTTTCCAGAAGCAGCAGCTTAAAGAAAAAAAAAACACTCAACTTGAACCCATGGGTATGCAGTACACAAAGGGTTAAACATTGGAGACATTGATTCCTACATTACCATACACGCTAACAGATTTTCTTATTGACTACATCAAGAATTTAAAATTCCAAGGTACAATTGTTAAATACCACTTTGTGCTAACACGTTTTACGTGAGTCCATACTGTTCTTCTAATATATACATATATAGATAAACTAGATACTGTATCATAGCTGGTACTTCATCGCTAAAGTGTATTCTTCACAGTAGAGGAAAATTATATTTGTAGTCAAGCATAAGATTCACACAGGCACACTATAGAGGGCTAATTAACCCCTTTGCGACAAAAGACGTGCCAGGTATGTCTTGAGAGAATGTCACTTGAGGACAAGTGACGTGCCTGGTATGTCATCGCTATAAGTTGCTCCTTCACAAACCAAACAAACAAAAACAGAGAAACGTTGAAGAATGTTTTGCTAAAGGGATACTGGAAGAACACAACCTTTAACTGTCCTGATTGCCCTGATAAGCCCGGTCTGTGCATTGTGCACACAGTTGTCGATTACCAAAAAAAGGAAATTTTTACTTTATGTATTCCTTCTTTTCCCCAATCATAAAGGTAAATTAAAGGTAACGTAAAGGTTATTTTGACATTGTAACTTCTTATGGGTAATGTTATATTTTTCTGCTTACAATATCCTATTAAGGGTTAATTCAATTACCACTATTAAGCATATAATCCATGGTCCATGAGCACATTTTTTTCTCCATAAAGTGCAAATAGCTGAATATAACGTGGGGTAGTATTTTTAACAAAATGAGGTTTCGACTTGGGGTATCACTATAAAGACTTGTTGAAGTGTGGCTGCACAAGAAATCCAAAGCAACATTGCAATGTATGCGTAAAAACCCACAAAAAAAGCATCGGCGATGACATGACTGCCTGAAAAGTGTCAAAAAGACCCTAATTGAATACCTTGACTTGTCTATAGTCGTAAGCCTATGTTTTACACGCCAAATGTATGCGTGTTAGGCCTCGCTGTACTTGGGGGATGTTGGTGGAGACAAATTAGTACAGTTGCACAAATACTGTACAGAAAACCCAAAGCAATGCTGCAATGTATGTGAGAAAACCGCAGAAAAATTAAAATACTGCAATTTTCGGCAAAGAAATGGTTGCCTGAAAAGTGTCGAAATGGTATTAGTGAAAAACCAGGACAAGTTAATTAACATATCTTGGGTACTTTTTTCCCCAATTGCTCCTAGCTTTGCACAATTCATGTACATAAAAATTATTATTTTTTGAACTTTTTAAAAATATATCCGTACAAAATAATGTACTACACATCAGAACATGGTTTGAAAAGAAAGCCCTAGCTGTGCTGGAAAAACTCGTGTGGGTTCACTAATTGACATAGCAAAGACATGAAGGCTGCTCTGGCGCATTTTCGCAAACATTGTAAAATAACCCTGGACCTTAAGGGGTTAATTCTGTCTTAAAAATGTATGTACGATTTAGCATTTTTAAAAAAAATGTATTTATGTAGATCCAGTGGATTTGTCATTGGTTTCTCATTGATTTCTGGCTTCATATCTTCAGTACAAATCATGCAGCTTTAGCCATGACCCTACGTGGCCTGTCTGGGATCTCGACATAGAGAAGCAGTTATCTTAATTTATTAAAGTATCTGAAACTCTCCGAATTTGAATAATGTTGGTTAAGTGAGGGCATCATAAGTATTTCTCAAGATGCACAGCTTTACGGAAATACCTTGCAATTTTAATTATAAGCCTCTGTTTGCCACAACCCATCTATGTAAATCAAAGCACTCGGATAGAGTAGGTGTTCCAGAAGATTACAAGTGAAGATGTCAGAATAATAATAATGCACTTTATTCAGATCGCTAATTTACAGTAACGGCTCCGCAGCACAGCCCACATGATTTTGCCTTTATAGCAATTCATTCAGGGATCACGGGTGACCAAAGCCTCATGTGTTTTTTTGTTTTTGGTGATAATTTATTTATTTTTTAGTTTAACTTTTTGTTTGTTGTTTTTAAAATTCAATATATTTGTTTATTTTAAAGAAATAAAATAAAACGGTTATTCTGTTATACTGTAAGATATACATGGCAATATTTTTCCAAAGTGGATATTTTTTTTAAGTGTTTAGGTTTGTGCGGGACAGTCAGGATTTCCAGGCGCTGTCCTGCAAAGCTGCTCCACTGTACTGTTCTGGCAGGCAATGGGTGATCGAGGGCTGGTTGGGTAGATCCTTTGATTCCACCTGACTGGCCCAAAGAGGTGTGAAATCGGTACAGCTATTGCAGCTCCAACATGGCCACCTTGGGATGCTGCGTGGCGACCCTTTGAGTATGATGGGTGGTCAACAACTGGGACCAAGTCAAACCACGGGCTAAGCTTATAGAGCTTTAGACTCATCAGATCAATCCATGAAGTGCTTATATGTACCAAACTATGTATGAAGTAGGAGGGGACAGTGCTAGGAGATACATAACCTAAAACACCAATATAAATAACACACGCACACCAGATTGGATGTAAACAGGCCACAGCAATTTATTGGCGTCCCATCTCTCTCCTGAACGTGGACTACAAGATCCTCGCCAAGGTACTAGCCAAGGTACTAGCCACCAGGTTGAAGAAAGTCATCGGGCAGATCGTCCACCCCGACCAGACCTGCGGCATCCCAGGACGCCGGATCGCGGACAGCCTGGCCCTCATCAGGGACACGATCTACTACATCAAGGACCGCAACGTCCGTGCCGCTCTGGTCACCCTAGACCAAGAGAAGGCATTTGATCGACTGTCTCATGGTTTTATGGGTCAGGTACTGCGGAGGTTTGGGCTGGGGGAGATGTTCTGCTCTTATGCTAACCTGATGTACCTTGATATCCGCAGCTCGGTGCTGGTGAACGGCTGGAAGACTGACCCCTTCCCGGTGCTCTCGGGGGTCAGACAAGGCTGCCCTCTCTCACCTCTTCTTTTTGTCTGTTGTATAGAGCTCTTCGCCGAGTGCATCAGACGGAATCCAGAGATCAGAGGGATCACCGCACCGGGCAGAGACAAGAAGGAGATAAAGTGCTCGCTCTACATGGACGACGTGACCATCTTCTGCGCGGGTCGCCGGTCGGTGAGAGCGCTCGTCCAGACGTGCGAGGACTTCAGCCGAGCTTCAGGCGCAAAGGTCAACTGCGGGAAGTCGGAGACCATGCTGTTCGGGCAGTGGGACCTGACTTCTGAGCCGATCCCGTTTCCCGTCCAAACCGACTTCCTAAAGATCCTGGGAGTCTGGTTCGGCAGAGACGGCGCGGCCCTGAAAAGCTGGGAGGAGAGACTCAACAAAGTAAAGCAGAAATTTGGGCTGTGGAGCCTCAGAGATCTTACCATCGAAGGGAAAGTGCTGGTGCTGCGCAACGAGATTCTTCCCGTGCTGCAGTACGTGGCTCAGGCCTGGCCCTTGCTGGTCACCATTCACCGAGCCATCAACCGAGCAGTTTTCCACTTCATCTGGGGCTCCAAAATGGACAGAGTAAAGCGCGCAGTGATGTACAAGGAACCCGGCAAGGGAGGCAAAGGAGTGCCTGACATCCCTACCATGCTGCGGACTTTCTTTGTGTGCAACTGCGTGCGCAGGACTCTCAGAGACGTAGTGAAAGGCTCTGCTGGAAACTCCATGTCTCGCTTCTTCCTGCTGCCCCTGTGGAGGCAGCTCAAGTGGGAAAAATGGGACAGCTCCGTCCCTTACAATTGGACCATGCCCTGGTTCTACTCGGACGTGGGCAAATTCGTAAGGGAACACCAACTGGAGGGAGTTAAACCAGACCTGTGGTTACCCCGTGTGATCCACAAGCTCATCAGAGCCAAAGACACTATCGAGAACATCCCAGGGCTCCCCGGCGCCACAGCCAAGACTGTCTGGGCTAACGTGTCGTCGAGCAGGCTAACCAACAGACATAAAGACATGGCATGGATGGCCATTCAGGGAGGCCTCCCCCTAAGGACATTTATGCATGCCAGGGGGCTGTGCAGATATAGACACTGCCCACAGTGCATTGTGGAGGAGGAGACTTCTCTTCACTTGTTCTGGCAGTGCCCGTTTGCACAGGCTTTGTTCAGAGCCCTGGAGCCGGATCTCAAGGACTCTATCGAGAGAAAGTACCTGTCCTACCATTTGGTACTTTACGGACTTTTCCCAGGGACACACACGGAGAGCGCCATTGAGGATGCTTGGCGCCTCATGTGCTGCGTAAAGGACGCTCTATGGTTTGCCAGGAACCGCCTGGTGCTGAGGAGGGAGCAGGTCACAGTCCGTGACTGCCGCAGGCTTATCCACAGCCTGCTGAGAGACTACTCTCTCAAGGACAGTCTAGAGGCTGAAGACTAGCCCCATTCTCCTCGGCCCCCCTTCCCCCCCATTTCCCCAGGTTATGTTCCACTAAGTGCTAACCATATGCGCCACGTCTGGGAATGTAATTGTACACTGCTTCTACTGAGCTTTCCGTAAACTGAAGTCGTACTGTAACGTGTATTGCCCTGCGCTGCGTCGCAGTACTGCTTATCGTCTATCTGTACCAATATTACTGAGCTATGTATTCCTGCTGAAACAGGTTGATGTCTGTTTTGTCATAATCAGTTTTGTATTATAATAAACTTAAATACTCCCAGTTGTTGTTGCTGCTCTTGGGGCCAGCTCCAATACAGCAGCATTCTTCTAAAGTTGTGTGCATGGCTTCTAAATTCTATACACACTTGCCCAATTGTGTATAAATACATTGTGTTCTTTACTAAGTGTAGAGGTATCTACTTGTTATACCCATCCCTTAACCAGTATACATATCTACATATCTAACATGTCTGCGTGGGAGCCACGCCATTACACCACCGCAGTTGTTGTGAAGTGTTCTCTCGCACATATTATTGTCTTAGCTTTCATCTACCTCGGTGAATACATTTCCTTCATTATATCGCTACGAGTATTTATAGGTGAAATATTCTCCTCTGCGGTGGCTACTCTCATTATTATAAAGCTTATTAAAAACATCCCTTGCACGGAATCATACAGATGTCCCATTAACATATATAATGCCATATTAACTTTTACAGAACATTAATATACCTGTACAGATTGTATATATATATATATATATTCTCAAAGAAGCTCGCGGAATAAGTGGGTCACAGGAATTGGAAGGAATAACATCTCATTCCTATATTAAATCCTATGGGGCCATCTCCGAAAACCCCACAGGGAATCTATTTTAACAATTCAACACTAGGAATTCAATCTAATTTCCAACCACAAAACTGGATATATTCTCTCGTGCAACCTATTTCCTGCTATTTTATCTCGGAACCCTGGGAGACCAGAGATACAGAATCGCTGGGAAAATTATAGGCACAGCTGTGGTTGTCTTCATCCATTTGATGGTTCCACGGGGAATCTTAAGTCATATTTAGAATAGAGGGGAGGAAAAAATAAATGAATACACTCCGTCCTCACCTCCCGTAATTGCTTCTGTCCCTAGGAGTGTGTCACCTTTCCAAATGTTTGCTATGCCTCGGTACGATTCCGTCGGCCCCGTCGGTGATTCTCCGAGTATCTGAGAATTAGTAGGGAAGCTCACGGAAAATTAGTAGCTTTCTACACTTGAAGGATTTGCACAAACCAACAAAAAAATCCTATGACAGAACTGCTAATCCTAGCAAATTTCATTAGATTGTTTTAACCATCTGCTTCCCAGGCATGTTTTTTAACGTCTTTTGTTAAACCTGCCGGGGAGTAACGGGGTTAATCTGTGATTACAGCGATTTTTTTTCCAGGCTGAAACCATGTTCCTTTTAAATAATTGAGGCTGGTTTACTTATCTTCGGGACTGTAACGTCTTACAATCAAACACAATAGGCATTTCCCAAATTAAACTAATCTCTACCTATTATGTATAATGCATAAAGATTCACTTCACGCAGAGCTCGCAGTGTTAAGAAACACTGGGCTGCGCATATTTATCGTACAAATATTATTTATTGTTATCTTTTATTTATATAGCGCCAACAAGCTACGCAGAGCATATTATTATTATTTATATACCGGTATATATTATTTTTATATAAATATATATATATTAATTATATATAAGTATATATATATAGTGAAAAATGAACAGAGGATTTACTAGATATTTACGCATTATCTAAAGCTATGATGGGAAACCTCCTGTCCTTTTTTAATTTATTTTTTTCTATAGGATTATACTCTGTATCTTGGAATTTTAGATACAGATGTTTGTGGCCTGCAGCGGGTATCACTGATAGCTGCAGCCATCCAACTGAGAAACTAGTCCTGATCTTGTCTCATTACAAAATTCTCTTCTCCATACTGCCTTCCTGTGATCTCTGCGTACAATTCAAGATCTGTCTTCAGACATTTAAAGACACATATGTTCAGAGATCTAGAATGCGCTTGTGCTCCTTTTAGATGTCAATACTTTGGCCATGTGACACATATGTTATAGAAGCTATTAATGGCCATGTTAAGAAACTCTCTTTTTTCCAGAAATCTTTGATGGGCATTTGGTCTTTTGCAAAAAAAAAATTTAAAGTATTTTAAAAGTGTCCTTCACCAACCCCACTCATTATATGCTATATTTTGATCCTATTCCAGGCTTCTTCCTACCATTCCTCTACCTGATTGAAAAGATTTCCAAGGGTATACCAAGGCATGGTCACAAGTAACAAAAACTCTACCACTATATGCAAAGGTAAGGACAAACTAGCTGAGAAACTTTCTGGAGAAGATCTGTTGTCACAGATGGACAGGGACCTTTTAGAGTTGTGGAACCACAGGATAGGGGAGCATAGTGTACTACTGGCTTAAGTCATTTCAAAAGAAACTTACTATTACTCATACAAATTGGCCACTAAAAACTAAAGCATCTTTAAAACAGAGCCGGCAGATGGACACAGAGGTCTACTATGTCTTCAAAACTATGTTCCACAACAGAGCCTTTGGAAATCCAGTCTTTAAAATGCCACAAAGACATTATTGTGTAGCCACACTACCACGCTTTCTCTCTAAAGCTGACAGACAGGGCACCAAAATAAATGCTTTCATGAGTAGACAGAATTGATGGAAATCTTTGGGAATGCAGGGACACTAATTTTTTTGACAATTGTCTTCTCTTGGCATCCTCATAGAAATCAGTGTGGACTCACGTTATGGCAATGGTCACCCATTGACCACTGAGTTTAATCACAATATTTTAATACTCAACAGGAGTTTCCAGGAAAAATGGGAGAAATTGATCATACCTATGAATTACATTTCCAAATTATCCTTAAATATTATTATTAATATTATTAACAAGAGTCGTCATTGTGATTCCCACATAGTCACTGGTGTAATGGAGGCCCCCATAGCCCAGTTGATGGGGGCCCAATGGAGAGCCACAGTCCCTCAGTCCCCACACAGTAAGTCTGAGCAACGGGGTATGATGTAGGAAGCACTTGAGGACTGCAAGGAAGCAGAAGAGTTCTCGTTGGCCATTGGACAAAAATGTAGGAGCGGTATGTGTAAGTATGTTAGTGTGTATGTTTGTGTGTAAGTATATTACTGTGCATGTAAGTTTGTTAGTATGTGTATTAGTATGTTACTGTGTGTGTATAAATATGTTGTGTGAGCAAGGATGTTACCGTGTGTTAGTGTGTGTGTGAATATGTTAGTTATAGGAGCACCTTGGAGGCCCCACCGTAAGTCTTGCAGAGGAGCCCCAGCGTGTTTCGTTATGCCAATGCACATACGGTACTACATTAAGAAACTGTGCTGGGTAGTCTATCAAAACTTTGATAGTATGGCATGGCTGAAAAAAATTACAGAGACATCAAATTTCCGCCTAGAATATATCTTTGAGGAAGAACAGCATTGACCATGTAGCGTGTTGATACTTTCTCCCAACTCATCTACTTCTCATGTATGGAACCATTTAAGAGTTGTATGTCTTGGTGGTATGTTGTACCTGATTGTAAATCTTACAAGACGCTCAAACTCAAGTATAATCACCTTGAGCTGCTTAGTAATTTTGTATCTTTAAAACCAGAAGCCCCACACTCGTCCTTCCATCATAAGCAAAATTAATTTTATTTGTAAAATAGGGAGTCTAACATTACAGTATGAGTCATAAAAATCCCAATATCTGCATCCTAATCATTAATTTATTCACTATTATTATTTTTTCTCCTTGATTTTGATAGACAGGGCCTTACTATATCAAAGCTATAAATAAAAGGCTGATCTTATTTATTACCAAAATATACCTTGAAAATGTGTCCTCTTTTCCCTTCTGTACCCTATGGTTCTCCCTTTGCAGGTCAATTTTCATAAAAAATCAATACGGTTTTGATTGAAAAACTAAAGAAACAGCCATGCCAAGCTTTGTTTTCTCTAGTAGAAAAAACAAACAGACTAAACTAATCTTTCAATTTTACTTTTGTATTTTTTGCAGACAAAAGTTTGACATTTCAGAGAAAATCGCTATAAAAGTTCCTGGCCCCTCCTCTTTTGCTGATGTCGGCACCAAAGTGTAATAGGTTTACATGGCATTTAATGCTGAACCAACTACCACTGGAATTCTGGTTTATGATTTTGTTCACTGAACCTTTAAAACAAGTAATAGCTTTGTGAATGTTTTATTGCTGGGCAGAGAGTTGAGCACACAGATCTGCAGCTGTGGGCTAGCGATCAGAGCTGTGCATCCTGGGATTTATAGTCTATTACAGGTGAAGTGCCAGATGCCATTTTGAGATTACATTCCTCCCAACAAGTCTTGATTTTCGAGAACTGTTCTGCTGTCCAACGTTTGTGGGCAGCGGGGAGCATTCTCCAGTTGGGGAGATCCTCTGTTTTCCCCTTACCAGCCCAAAGAGGTTTCAAAATCGATAGCTCTCACGTGGCTATTCGACTAAAGCAGCTGGCAACCACTTCTGCCACACTGCCCATAATAGAGACTCATGCCACCTAATTACAGTGGCCGACTGAAACACCCTCCCTGATCTTGCCAGAACCTCCAACACAGGTGTCCCGATTATAAACACCTGAAATGTTGGTGGCATGATCATACCTGGGAACTTCCAGGCTCCAGATGGAGCCCTCTCTCTTTGGGGGATTGGCTTGGCAAGCAGCGGGGTTCATCACGTGATGGGATGCACCTAGTCATGTGTGTGGCCATGGCTAGCTGTGTACATGGGTGGGGCTAGCCCCACACAACTTAAGTTTGTATGGAGTTGGGAGGGGAATAGGGCCAGGAGTGGGTCCGCCTAAATGCTGCTCCCATGACCCGGAGATTGAACGCCATGATCTGGAGAGTCAGGAAAGCAGCTTTTCACTCTGAGTCTCCGAGCGGAGAGTTCCCAGGTACGGTTATGATGTAGCATATCCAGCAGGTTTACTTTATGTACTTTTTATCACTTACAAAACTGTGATTTTAGAGGTAATAGATTTACTCCTGCATTCAGTGCAAAACGTTTTATACCAAAGACAATAGCACTTTACGAAAGACACAGTGCATAGCATTATAAAGCAATTTAGCCAATGGGCCATGGCAGACAACCAGGGCAGGAGTTATTATCTGTCTTCAAGTGCCTAGGGGGCACTGGGTTATCAGCTTTAAATTTAAATAGAGATATATTTATTGAATTGCATTCACTTTGCAGCTTCAGATAGATACCATAGTCAAACTTTCTGTATGCCTCAAAGTAAAAAAAATTGATAAATAGAGGTGTTTCTATGGTTCACCAAGATTTAGTACTTATTTGGTGGTATAAGCAGTGATGTTCCCTGACATAGGCAAATTAGGCAGGTCTGGGATGGGGAGGGCAGTTCCTTTGCACCAAACCAGGTGTAGATCATCATATTGGGCAATTAGGCCTTTCATGCACCACTGCTCAATGGACCAGTCTCTGAGCACCCCAAATGTCCTGTTTATACTATGGAGGAAAGTGCCTAACTGACACTAGCTGGTTGGAGGCATTGCATGTCCTCAATGGGCGGGTTATAGACATCATATGCCATCAGAGTAAGGGCAGTGGCCGCGGTCGTGGTGATGGTGGTGGGGCTGAAGGTTCTGGCTTAGAGTTCCATGGAATGCAAATATATAGGTATAGGCCTGCCTATGGCAACAGCAGAAAGTGTCTCCACGTATAAGAGCTTGCAATCTTTAACCTTTTACAGTTCCAAACAAGTCAACAAGACGCTGAATGCATTAACCCTCAAAGGGCTGATGAGTCAGTACAATAGTAAGTTGCCTGCAAATGAATGCATGTTATTAACAGATAGATGATGACTCTGTTTGAACTCTGAGGCTTTTAAACAGCATTAATTAAAAGATATATCTCAATCTTCAGGGTATATTATTACGGAATGCATGGCTTTAGATTTGAGTCGTTTTCAATACTTAAAGGAAATTTAAGCGAATGACATTACACGCTAATAATGGCTGTACCGTTTTAGTGAATAAACCACAATGTATTGAGACCTTTAATGTGATTTCAGCTTCGTTATCCACCATTCTCCTTCCTGTTGTTAACTTTGACACTGCAAGCGATATAGGCTGAGCGCCTGAATGTTTAAAGAGTCTTGATTGTCAAGGGTCACACTGCAAGCAGTTCCACTTTAAATTAGATGACCTGTCTTTAGTTACCTGCTGAAGCAGTTCTTAAATAAAAAAAAAAAATCATTCTATTAATATTAATTTAGATCAGGTATCATTGACTGTGACACCATCATTCCTCCCTGGTTTCCATGGCAGCAAACATTTTCTGTACATTGCTGTGCCAACGGCCTATTGACACCTGGAGACTGGGAAGAACTGCTGCCCTGCTTGCAAGAATATATCTCCATTTCTCATTGTGGTCAACAGATAAATAGCTTGGCGCTTTCATAAAGCCCCTCGCAGGGCTATGCGGCATTTTAATCCCAACTTCTCATAGTCACCTGTCATTGCCAGAAGGGCTTACGGTATATTGCATCTTGTCTCCATGCAGAGCTTGGAAAGACTTGCCAAGCTAGGCCACTGAGCTGGATATACTAAGAAATCCACCATATCTTGGTCAGGAGATTTGAAAATCCAAATCATGCCCTACCTATGGAACCAGCATATGTTCCGAGCCGACTGTCCTTCTTTTGGGCCTAAGTCTCCCCACAGATCATAGAGCCACATAAAAAGTCCTGGTAAAGCCCCACCAACTTGTCATTGCAATAACCACAGCCCTTAAGTACCCTTAAATGCATCAATAGCCATACATCATTATCTGTTATCTTTGGTGATATAGTTAATAGTTTAGGATTATTTAAAAAAAAAACAAAAAAAAAAACTATTCTGACCACAGAAGATGAAACAGCATTAATAATTTACATTATATTATATAAATAGAATATAATTGTAGTTAAAATATTTAATGATAATTATTATTAAATATTAATTTAAAAATATATATTGTTTGTATATAAAAAGCTAAATAAATGTAGATTATGCTGCCATTTTTGCAGTTAGGGACCTGCTGCATACCTGGCGGTGTAGAGCGAATGTCCGTGTGGGGTGATGTGTGCTTATTAACCATTAAATGTACGAGGCCGAGCCACCCATGCTGAGAAACAGAATCAGAATTAAACAGCTATTTGGATATTACTATACCTTGAAAAAAAGGCTCTACATCTCCACAACTGTAATCACTTTCATATGAAAAGCTTAGGGATCATTTATATAACATAAAATGTGGACTTTTTTCTCCCGGTAGCTAGCAAGTAATAACACTTTCAGAGTACACAGCTTATGTTTGTACTTATTTCCCACTGGAAGTCCTCATTCACACGTCTCATAAATATTGTTAACAGACATGCATTTACCCTTAAACAAACACATCGTAGCATAGATGCTTTAGATGATACATCATAGGGTTCTTTAGCCTTCACGGTATGTGCTTGAGATCAGTCTCAAAACGGAGTGGCTGTGTAAAAATCTTGATTCCTCGGAGAGGAGAAAACTGACCCAACCACAAGAACCGTCTTTAAGTCAAATGGTGTCCTTCTGCGGTTGGCATCATACAGGACTTTGTGATAAATCCTCCCACCAGGGATCTGCATTACAGCCATCTGCATGGACCATAGGAGTCACAAAGTCGGACTATATCTGTGCTGGCTTTGACATATGCTACGGCTAACATTACCAATGTGGCATGTCTTCTTCACTGACCCTTAGATAATGAGGAGACCTGATTATTTTCATGCCATCCGTGCATATTCCCAGTATACGTATAGGGTGCTTTTTAAAGCATCATTCTGCTGTGAAGAAGATCTATGTGAACATCTTTGAACAAGAAACGCAAACGATGATATCGTTCAGAACTCTTCGTTTTAGCCTCTTGGTGGAGCAGCTACAGTTAAAGCTCTGTGAAACTCCATTCTGAAATCGTTTACAAGTCCTTATCAGATTCTTTATATTCAGAAGATTTAGAACTAATATAGTATAATCAGTGGATGCAGTTAAGATTGTATTAGCCAGGTAACTTGTGCACTGATTATTTAGGGTGTCTATCTGTAGAAGCATTAACCAGGAGATCTTTTTTCTTAAAGTGACAGAACCAGTTCTTGTCATCTTCTACAGATCAGGTGTGACCAGTGGGTGTATTTGCTTCGTAAAACTATATGTTGTACAACGATCAAAGAAGGATGTTCCTAATTGTTTGGGAAACTGGATGAGTGTCATGAGAATTGTGGTTTAAGGAAAGTCGTTAAACCATATTGTGAAGAACACTGCTAAAAAGGTTTTATGGAAAACCTAGATCTTGCAAACCTTGGCTTAATGATACTTGTTCCAAACACTTTGTGCTTAGACATTGAAGTCTAGTCCTGTTTTCATTATGAAGAATCTCTTGTGCTATAGATACCTTTTATTAAATATTATATATCCAGATTGCACCACGATGAGTATTTTTCAAAAATAAAAAAACTACACAGAAGCTTTTTTTCTTATAGTGTCATTATTATTATATATGTTTTTTTGTAAACAGGGATGATGGATGACGTCTGTCGTACAAGTTTCGTTCAGCATGTGTAACTCGACACATTGTACATTAGACAGATGCATTCGGCAGTACCAGTGGTGAAACAGTGGCCGGCTAAATAACACAGTAATAGGGCAACACCATCAGGGACCATCAGATGGCAAAGTGCGGAATTCCAATCTCCCAGCCGCCAGTAGCTGACATTAAGAAATTCTTTAAATGGCACATTCTGGAAGATGACAAAGAGCCCCAGCACAATTGCCAACTTGGTGGCCAGTGTGATCCACAAATATGCCACCTTTTAATCATTATGTTTTGATTGGACAGTGCTACTCGCTATTGATCAATCTCTAATTTCACCATTCACCAGTAAGGAGGCAAGTGGCACATAGCTGAGCCATAAATGTCACATCTCTCTGGAACGTGAACAGTTAAAATACAAGAAAAGGGCATCTGTTACATATATGTGAAAAGGGATATTATATAAAAATATTTTTTTTTATTCTCATATCCAAGTAACTCAACATTACCAGAAATAAAGTAACAAAAACATATGACATTTGCTAAGCTTCAATTAACCCCTTCTGCTTGGAAAGGGTTAAAAGAATGTAGTATCCCTGAGCGTTCATGTGTGGAATACTGAAAGGATTTTGTTTAACCACTCTGCAGCCGGTTGGAACACCGTGGATCTTTCAGGTTCTTTGCACAGATCATACGATAGACTTTCCGACACATTTACAATTTGCCAGCGAGCAGCAAATGGCTTTTTTTTTTGTTATTTGCTTTCAATATATACATTTTTATTTGATTTTGTTTCTTTTTTTTTTTTTTGTAAAATATCCGCAGACGAGGAATTACAAAATTGTCTGATGACTGTCAATTGTTTGCATGTAAGGCAGTCTTTTTCTTATTCCATAAGGCAAATCATATTACTGAAACATATCAAAATGTAGATACAGAAAACAGGGTGTCTCTTATTTCCGTAAAACAAGCAAAAAACCGGTCAGCATCTTTGGCTTAGTTCCTCTTGATATCCAAACCACAAAACTTTATTATATTTTTTTCAATCCTGGATAAATCCTTTCATTAGTCCATAAAAAAGGCTGTGGGATAATTTCGAACAAATCACATTACAGGCACAGAATACCCTTTTCATTAAGGGAACTCAAGAGGTTTGTCCCTATCTGCCCCACTTGGCAAACACTCTCTCCTGCCATCGGAAAAGCCTTATTCAAATGAAATCTCATCCTCGAATGGACTTCCTTCATGTCTCAGCTCCCAGGCAAAAACAAAAAAAAAAAATTTAAAAACCCCCTTGTGTTTTCTCCACTGTCTTTCAACAAAACCAACCTTTACATCAAACTGGATTAAAAACCCCATATTCGACAACAGTAAAACGTTTTTAAAAAGGGGTTATCTACCAGCTTCATAACTTTTTAGAGACTGCAAAAAAACCTCATATTTTTTAACCTGGACTTTGAACAGCAGCAAAATGTTTAGAATTTGTAATTTTTTTCTTATTTTTTCATACCTCACATTCCCGGGAACCAGAGATGGTATATGTACAGGGTCCAGATCCATTAACCAATACATCCATGGGCTCAGTGTTGGAAGGTTTATAGTCCACATAATACTCCTGTAAAGGGGAGTTTATTTGTCTTTCAGACTCTCTGGCCTTTTTCCGTCTTCTCTTCATCATGGAACTCTGCTGTAGCTGCTTCATGCTCGCTGGATAACGTTTCCATGACACATAGATGACCAAGAGAATCATGGCCACAGAAAGGAACAGGGCCACACTGCCAGCTATTATTTTGTGGAAAGAAACATGTTCATATTCCTGTTCAGCCATGGGTGTCTGCAGTTCTGGAGAAGGGCTAGGAGAGTAAAAGGTAGGTGGGACACTCTCCATCTTGAACACTGTAGGCTTGGGTACAAATTGGGGTTTTGGTGGCGCTTTGGTGGTCTGGTAAGTTTTCTCGGTCACCAGCATAGGTGTCTCGTTGCAAATGTTGTAGGTTTCCACCGCATCAGTAACCTTCTCACCTTGGATGTGTTTTGGGCCAGCACAGATCATTGTGCTGTCTTTATTGCCTTTGAAGTTCTTCAGCCACAAGACCAAAGGGCATATTGTTTTGCTGCATTCCCACATATTTCCAGAGAGCGTAATGGAAGTAAGGGAAATCCATGCATTAATGGTTTCCTGTGTGACATTGGTGAGCTTGTTGGAATCCAGGTTGAGCTTTTGTAGGTTGGGGAGACACTGGAAGGTCCCAGGCTCTATGTTCTGTATGTCGTTTCCTGACAAGTCAAGGTTGTGGAGGGCACTCCAAGTCCAAGTCAATCCCTGGCTGAGAGAACGGATCCTGTTCCATTGCAAATATAGAGTGCGCAGGTTAAAAAGTCGGGGAAAGTGAGCAAAATTCACCTTTGAGAACTGGTTGTGTTCCAGGTGAAGCTCAGTAAGTTTGAGCAGTCCGGCAAAGGCATTTCGAGACAAGCTCCTAAGCCGATTGTATCCCAGATCCAAAAAATCCAAATTGCGGCAGTCCTGGAAAACCCTGACTGGCACAGTTTTCAGAGAGTTGGAACGCAAGTGCAGAATCAAGAGCTTGCGAAGACCCTTGAACTGTTCCGACTGCAGTGTCTGCAGCTTGTTGTATGATAAATCCAAGCTTCTGAGGTTGGGAACAGGGTGGAAGGTGGCATTAGCCAAGTAGTTAATTTTATTGGAGCTCAGGATCAGTTCCTTCAATCGTCGTATGCCCTGGAAAGCTTCCTCATCCACTGTACTGATGTAATTGTGGTCCAGGTATAGCCAGACTAGCTGGTTAAGGCCAGAAAATTGGTTTGACTTCAGTTTCTGGATACTGTTGTAACGTAAGGATAGTCCCTGGGAGCCACCAGAAATATTTTGAGGGATGTCTCTGAAGGCATGGGACTCGCAGTACACAATTTTCCCGTCACACCTGCAATTCTTTGGACAAGCTTTCTGTGCCCCCACAACCATCACCAGGATGAGCGCAGGCAGCACGACCACTCTTAAACTCATGCCTTTTAGCTGATTCATCAGTTGGAAACCTGCAACATTGCAAACAAACATGCATTGAAAAGCTATAAACCTTGAGAGAGGCATCGACTGAGCAAGTTCTCTTAACCCCTCCTAAAAAATAGTTTTAATTAAACCGAATCAAAGAAAAAAAAATGCAAGCCAAGTATTTCAAAGCCTTTTACACATTACAGCAAAAATCTCTCTCTTATTCCTAAAGATATCATAAGCTGTTTCGTTAAATTTTAAAAGACCGAGATATGACCTTCTTAACTTGGTGGCTTCCTAATCCTTTCTCCTTTCAAATTACTGTAGCGCATGGCTAACATGGAACATGTGCGGGGGTCCTGTGATCGTCTAATAAAGGATTCATGTAAATTAATTTAGGATTCAGTAAAAAAAAATGCTGTCGAAGGTAAAATGGCTTGTATGTTTCCGACCCAGACTATACACTTGGTGGGAATATCCAATCTATTTAAAAAAATCTGTGTGTGCCGTAGTATAAATGGGTTTATCGATGAGATAATGTAAAGGTAACAGATCAACATTTGATAGGAACTAAGAAAATATAGGAATCGAGAAAATTGATCAGCGTGAATTATACACAATGAAAAAAGGAAGGGCTTGAGTCTGAATGAAATGTCCTTTTTTTTCTTGAATGCTATCCCCTAGCGCCTGGAATTTAATTAAAAATGAAGCTGGGTTTGCATGTGGTTGCTCCTAATGAGAGATCTGTTAACCCTTTCAAAGGCAGTGGTGCATGCGATGTACTCTTTAGCCATCTGCTCAACATCATGGAAACCTGAAGGGTTACAAAAATATTGTTGTAGTTCAGAGTTTTTAACCCATTCTCCGCTTCAGTCTGTTCATTACCTAGTCTGCCTCCCATGTTTTCCCACACTCACAATTCGCAATGCATCTATTTATGGAGAAGTTTCTTTCTCCCTCGTATCGTTCCATAACCTTTCCTTCCGTCAGGTAAGCAGCTGATCGAGTACCTGACCTTGTTAACTAATGGCGGAATCTGAAAAGGGACTCGGAATTTGTCTAGCCCAACAGAATCTTTGCGGATGAAGAAGATCAGTGGGGGGGAAAAAGCATTGCAAGAGGGGGGGGGGTAAAATGTTAGCTGCCTTTGCAGACTAAACCAGATAAGAGTCACGGGGACCTTGATTTTACAATGCAAAGTTCCTCAACTTATCCAAATCATCATTCTAGATCTCCCAAGACTAAAAAAGGCGAAGAGTTAAAATGTCTAAGCCCCAGCTGGCATTTCCATGTTGTCTGCCACTAAAGAGGATTCTGTACGACTCTCTCCTCTATAACTGATTAATGAATGCCTTGGATTCAGAGGCATGGAAGAATAGGTTGGCAATCGGATGGAAGCTAGAGCATTGCCCCAGAAAGCCTCCCACACCACCAACGAATAGCGGACCTCTCCACAAGGCACAACCAGGGATGTACGGGGTACCAAATCTAGCTAGGACTTCCGCCTCAAACGCTGGAACAGGGGACTCAAGTTAGAGCATTTATCTATGAGAAAGGGTTAACGTATGTTCTCTCGTGCATCGTAAGTAGGCTGGAATACATGTGTACATGTATGTAATAAAATATGTACATGGTCGCACATTGATGCAATTCTGCAGCATAAGTCTGCCCTGTATGTGCTAATCCTTCACAGATATTGCTAACAGGTGTAAAGCCTCACAAGGTATGTGCTTACCTCTGTCCTTTTAAACATGCATTTAACGTGGCAAATGACACCCTGGGTATGTTAAACGCAGCCACAGATATATATATATATATACCGGTATACTATATACACACACAATGACTGATCTAATCTATATTACGACATATTTAAACGCACATACACAATCTTAGTCTCCAGTGATGTATCTGCTATACGTTGCACAGAATTGGATCACCTTGTATCTTTTACAGATCCAATAATAGGAAGTAAATGAAGACACACATAGCTTCCAGCCTTCCTCTCTATCGCAGACACACAGGCAGCCCCCTTGGTGGGAATTAAGCGAGAAACTTCACTCACCCATTCTTTGTCACCCAGCAATTCCTTGGTCTCCAGAATATACGTGTGTTTTTTTTTTCCTCCTCTCAATTACAAAGCACCAATTCCTTCATGGTTCATACAGGTCTCAGTGTCAAACCATCCTGGATGCAGACGAGGGGGCTTTTCCTCTTCGAACCTTTGATGAATAAGAAGAAATATATATATATATATAGATAGATGTATGTCTGTATGTATTGCAAAGTTTATTTTTGATGGTTCCTCATGGAATAAAAAAAAAACAACAATCCTGAGACAGTAATCGAATTTAAGAGAAGGGGAGAGAGGTAAGACCCCTTTCTATACGTGCCAAATCTGGCGGGGGGTCTTCAGACAAGCAAAATCCTTCGATTTTGAGTGCAACGCGAGGTGGAGAATTCAGCCCCGTTAAGGAAGGTATACAACTTCTGTGCGATACCGAACACGTCTCGGTCACCGCTGTCTGCCATCCTTAGCAATCCATCCTTAGCCCTACCACCTCCTTTACGCCGTCAGAAGCAATAAGGCCACACCGGCGATGTCTGGTAGCCCCAAGTTTAGAAGAAGTGCCGCTCGGGTTTTTCCATGGAGCTGTTCAGGTTTCCTCTGCTATGTCGCTGTGCTGGAAGCAGCTGGGATTCAAGAGATTTTTTTTTTTTTTTCTCTCTCGCTCGCTCTCTCAGAGACTGCTGATGCTCAAAAGCTTGCAGCTCATGTCCTCGCTCCAGCGACAGACTGCCCTCTGCCGACGGAATTAGAGGAGACAGGCAGGAGCCAGAAAGCCGACGCGGTCCGTCATTGCGATGCAACACAGTGCCTCTTGCTCTTTCACAAAATACAATTAACTCCCTCGCCTCTGAGAGCCATTTGTGCATTTGATGAATGGATTATACGTCAGAGGTCCGTGAAGCCCCGTCTGATTTAAAACACCGCGTTATTGGTAAAGATACATCGCAGACACGGGTTTATCTTGTTAAACCTTTAATAAATAATTCACGTGTGATAACTCCTTTCAGATCTCAGAAGGGTAGTGCAGGAACGGAAGAGTTCTGTACCCTCTGATGCCACCTACCTATATTATCTCTTTTTTTTTTTTTCCATTTTTTTTTCTTCTTCAAGCTTTGAAGGGGAAAAAAAGCCGCTTCGACCAATTTGCCATTTTCTTCGGATGCGTTTTTTTTTCCGTCATTTGATTCATTTGAGGTTCTTGGTTACTAATTAGATGAAAAAGAACGTCGAAAACAAGAAAATAATAATTACAGATAGCAGCCTTCAAAGATATGCAAGAACATAATAATAATGATAATTAAAAAAATGTGATGTTCTAAGGTCCCTTAAAGAGGCACAATTCTGGTAACCAGCGAGAGACTATTAACCCTTTTGAGCAGTGCACTTATCACGTTACAAAAAATACACAGAATTTGATGGCAGATAAAAAAAAAACCACTTGGCCCTTCTAGTCTGCTGATTTTTTCTGATGTAGAGACTCAAACCTTAATCTTTCCTTGGTCTTGTCTGAGATTCCGGATAGCTTTGTGCCTATCCCATCCATTTTTTGAATTATCTTACTGTATTAGCCTCTACCACTTGTGACGGGAGGCTGTTCCATTTATCTACTACCCTCTTGTTACTTCTTTATAGAAACAACATTTTTTATAGTCCCACCAGTGTTATTTCTTGAGATAAAATCGCTGAAACAGTTGCCTTGCAGAAGTTACATTTTTTGCGGAGAAATAAAAATTATTAGGTTGCCGGCATATTAAATAACAACAGTTATAAAAAAATGAAGTATTAATTTTGTTTCTTTTTTTTTATTAAGCCATATGATTTTTATTAGGAAATAAAATATTCAAGCTAATATTCATGAACATTTATAGTACAGTAAGCAAGCAGGTACCCTATTTTGTAATATATAATATATCCTCTATTTATCCTATATTTAATATATAGTGATATCCGCCTTGGAAGGAATGATTTCTTTTACAAGGTATTACTCTCTGTTTTATAAACAGCTCCTGGAAAGATGTGTTTGTATGGCTGCCATGTCTAGACCTCCATTCACATCATTTTATACATGCTTTTATAAATACCGTATTTTAAGGGCCAGAGGGACACCTTTGTTGTACAGAACTTTGTACGACATTTAGAAGAAGAATAACATATTTAATTTACTTAATAAACATATGTTCGGGTGTTTTATACACAGTGATGTCATTTTTAGGACTGTGAAACACTACGACTCATTCATGGGTAACAGATATTATGAGCTACTAGAAAAGAGGGGCATTTGGAGAGGGAAGAGGGCAGGGGGATTATGATCCAGAATAGAGACTCTTCCTTATATACAGTATAGAAATACTTAGAAGTAATGCAGGCCGGGTAGGCAGGGGTCAATTGCCTCCTGGTGTGTCCTGATTTCAGCCACTACCAAAAGCCTTTTATTTGGTGTCACTTGCAGTTCCACCCATTGCCACCAGGGGATCTAATAATAAAAACACTTCAGACAACATTTAAACCCTGACTGGATCCTTTCAGTGATTCCTTGATGTGAATGTATGTAAAATTGTCCCCAATAAGCATATTGTCTGCCAGATGTTGTTTTGGACACTATAATACTGGTCCACTTGGCTGCACTTGCCCCCCCCCCCCGTCAAATGTGGTTATGTGGCGGCGGGCTGCTCAGGCCTCTTAGTAGGACATTTTTATTAAGGTGTTTAAACCATAAGCTCAGTACAGAAGGGAAGCTTAAAGCTCATCACCCTTATTTTGAACCTGTCACTGCTGTTGATACAGTATATAGTCCATTAGGGGTTATGAATAACAAGACATTTTGGTGAAGAACTTCAAAAGGTGTCCTATCACCGTGGCAACCAAGGGAAACGTCTAATTCTATCAGTTGCTATGGTGACATGGCCACTTTTTAAGATGTATATACCTCCGTTTTCTTCCAACTTTTTAACTTCAACATTATCTTATTATTCCAGCTAACTGGCTACAGATTCACAGAACGCCATTTATACAAACCTAATGGACATCCGTTTCTTTAAAAGGGGACTTATACCTCACTTGTATGTCATGGGTTCTCTATAATATCATGGAGATTTACTTCATTAAAAGGGTAGTAGACAAGTGGAAAAGCTTCCCAACAGATTTGATAAAGGTTAATATAGCAAGGGAGTTTACGCATGCATGGGACAGGCATCAGACTATTGTTAAAGGCCAGGTAACATTTAAAGTTTCGGATTGGGTTTGTACCTTACAATGCATTATTTGCCCAAATCTTCTATGTTATATATATAACCTATTTTACTGTTCTAAATATAAGCAAGAAGAAGATTTCAAGAAAATGTGTCAGTTTAGTACATTTAGACGGCCATATAATTAAGAAACCCTTAGAAATATCATGTTTATAGATTTAAATCATCCACCTCCTTATGTTCTTGTTAGCAGACATCTTAACGTTACTTAGGTTATTGCTTCCTATTCATGGAAGCAGATTCTGGCTGTACGGTGAGAATAAGATCCCACCACCTCGCACTTACCACTTCAACATCATCATTTTATTTATATGCATATATTATAAATATATAATATAAAGTGGTCTTAATGGTAACAAGGGGGTCCGTTCTCATGTACGCTAAGGGCTTTCTGGGTGAGTTAACTCTAAACACGTCTCTTGTGAGTGGTTAATGGAGCCTGGTTCCTTATAGATTTGTGTCTTATAGTTAATTGACTCGTTAACTAAATTATCTGATGCCTGGATTTACTAGAGAATGATGTGGGAAGCACAGAATGGCTTTGTTGCTCCTTCATTGGCCTTGCAGCCAATTGTAAGATTCCATGTTAGAATAAAACAGTTTTCGGGCATATTTCAGAGATATTTGGAGTCAGGAGAAGATGTCCTAAACGTGCGCATGTCCAGTCTTCTTTTATTTTAAGTAAAAGTATTTATTTCCAGCTACCCGGTTTCTACCTGCTTTGGGTTGGACAATCAGTAAAACGGTGCCGACGAAGCATCCATGAAGCAAATGTTGTTTGGGATACTACGTTGCCATACGGGACCCTCCGATACTGGACCACTGGGCTGCACTTCCCAAGACTACCAAGACACAGAGATATATATCAGTTCAGTGACCAGCATATAAGCAGCCGGGCATAGACATTTCTACCGTTCCAGTTGCATGTGATGATTTAGAAAATCCCCCAATAGAAAGCCTCTGATTTTTAATATAAGTGACTGGTGTGCCGGGTTATGACTGGTGTTCCGGGTTGTGACCGGTTTTACGGTTCTTTGGGAGACCCCTTTCCCCCCGGAGACGCACATTTACGCCGAGAACCCATCTTGTAGTCAGCTTTCCCCACAATGAAGGCGGCAGCGACGGCCAGAGATGTCCCGGTAGACTCCTGGGTCCACTTTAGGGATCAGCTGGTGGACCTCAAACACTAAGTAACCAGGAGATGTCACTAGAAATGGTCCAGGTTCAATAAATGAACACAATCTTGGTGAACATTACCATATAGACCAGGATATCTCAATATTTACCTTTTAAATTTGTCTTTTTTAATAGACTGGTCCCTGTCCATTTTTCAACAAGGGAAGCCTAATATATCCTGCTAGTTACTAATTCGCCAGTAACATATGTATGAAAATACTCCCTGTACCATTTAGAAGTACCCAAATACAAGTATACAAATGATTTTAACTACTTACCTACTGAGAGGGTGGTAGATAAGAGGAAGAGCCTCCCAGCAGAAGTGGTAAATGAGAATACAGGGAGGGAATTTAAACATGCAAGGGATAGGCATAAATCTAAGACTAGACCAAGACTGATTATGGTTTGAGTCTTTAGATCAGGAAAAATTGGGCAGACTAGACGGGCTGAATAGTTCTTATCTGCCGTCAAAATCTATGTTTACGAGCCTGGAGAACAGGTTAAATAGTTAGTTCTAGGTATCAATAATCTTACAATTAGTAGATTTTTTTTAATACTGATCTTTAAATCAGTCCTTAAACAAATCAGATTTCAGACAAATTCACAGTTCACTGATTAGTTTTTCAGCATTTAAAATCTAGACGTAAACTGATTGGAGAAGTAATGTTATTAAAGACATGAAAAGAGTCGTTTAATAAATCTTGTTAGGACTCCTGTAAGTGACTCTTTTTGATTCTTTTTTTCAGGTTTCACTACTTACTGCAAAAAATAAACAAAAACTCGAAAGGCGTCCCCAGCTCTCGCCTTTTGCAGTATGAAAATGTAGCGGATATTTGGGAAAGAATGTGTCATTTCCATGAACAAAGTGTCCGCTGATATAAAATTGAGTCTCAAACTTTTTTGTAGGAGTAAAACAACATTCAGGCTTCGAGAAAAAAAAAAAATGTACTATCGGGGATTAGGTGTACAAAAAGTGATTCTGGTTCATTCAGCTGGACCATTTGTTGCTATGGTGATAAAACCACTTTTATTTGTAACAGAATCACTTTTTTTCAACACAATTGTTTTTAACTTGGAGACAAATTTTACAATACATTTTTTTTAATATTAAAGGAGAGTTGTGGTGTTTTGGCAGATTAAAAAACCCAAAAAGATAATGATTTCAGATTTCATAGAAAATATGTATGATAAAAAAAATCCACATTAAGTGCTCGAAGTCAAAAGTCATTTCAGAACCTGTTTCAAGCTTACACAACGGCTCTTTTAAAGGGACACTCCAGCCAACATATGTACTTTAATGCATATGATAGCTGCATGGCCGCTTTAAATTGTTGGGATGTCCAATTTGCGAATGCATATGAGATTCGGCAGATTACCCCCATATGCATCCCCCCCCCCCAGCTATGTGCTGAGTCAGATATACTTACTGCGCCGGACATACTTACCGCCAGTCTGTTCAGATCCTTGTGCGCATGTGCGAATCTGCTACCATTCTTGCCACTGATTGGCAACTTCAAGCAGGCAGTCGCTGACAAGAATCAAGAGACCGCAGAAGAGGAGGGCATTCTTCATCTTTTAAAAATGCATATCATAGTACTCGTAGAATATTTTAACATGCGCTCGACCGTCTTTTAATGCATTGTTTCTGGGACGAAAGCCCCACAATAATTGCCCTGTGTTTTTTTGTCATTATATTGTGACTTTGATACAATGGATGAGTTACAAAAAGCTGGTTGAGGCTTTTATCTCCAGTAACGTAATAGACCACCAAGCTTAAACAGTAGGGCTGATGTAGGATGTATAACTATTTTTTAAGACCTATTTAATGTCATATTGTTTAATCTGGAATGTACAGAAGCAACATTCCTTTCCCTAAATACATCTTCGGTCTTTTGCCAGATCAAGGAAATACCTGATAATAGTTAATTCAGGAGTAGTGGGGTCTATTCACTATTCAAGGGAGAGTTGGCAGGAGAGTTTCGTTTCTGCTCTCTAACTTAGGTATTATTCATTGTGAAGAACCATCATTGGAAGATTTCGGCTGAGCTGACCCTCTATAATGCATAATTTAGTGTATGATGAGACTTTGAAACTTCTCATTAACTTAACTATACTTTATACAGGGCCAACAGAACTCTTTCTACAACAGAAGGTCACTGAGATTGGCCTTTCATAGTGTATAGTGAAAACAACAACTCCCCTGCCAACTTTCCCTTTAGTGAACAACCTAGTCTTACCTGTAATAGTGTGTTGGGGTAAGGAGGATTTCTTCATTGGGAAGGTAGTAAATAAGCGGAACGGCCTTCCAGCATATGCAATTGGGGTTACTACAGTCAAGCAATTTAAGCATGCTTGTGATTATCAGTGCGATCTAGAACATACAACATGCCCAATAACTATGCAATCATTGAAGAATTTACAGCATGTGCATAAATGACAAATGAAATTCCCAAATGGTTCTTATCTGTAAAATTCTATGTTTCTATAATGGTAAAAACAAAATGCCAAACTGGCAATTATTTATACGGGGCAATTGTTGATGAGCTACAACTCCCATTAGCTTTAGCTTGTCTTCTTGGAATTGTCGGACAATCAGTTGGTCAAAGCCCCACATTTGCAATGTAGTCATAAATAGTTTAAAAAACTATTTGGCTTAAAGAAAATTTAATGGAATAACATTAGAAATAGAACATTTTTTTTTTCTGTTAGATCAGCAGCTAATGGGTTTTTGACCCCCCGTGGTGAGTTTGTAAATCCGGATATGCTGCACGATCCTTTTTTTTTTTTTTTTTTTTTTTTTTAGCACTATAGTTGTCTGTATCCACAGCCCTGTACACAGCACCCAGCATGTATTTATGAGCAAAGACGCGTAGAAGACCTTCTGTCTTCGACTGCACAAAGCGGCCACAGATGGTTTTATTCATGCATTCTAAAGAAAAATGCTATTTTTAAGACACCCTCATTTAAAAATAACACGTGGTCATAAGGTGCCGCACCCAGGCTTTGTTAACACTTCTAGCCTTATTTTGCATGAATCAATCTTAAAATAAATTTCCAATTCCATAAAACACATTTATACATCTTTCCTGTTTTTGTGCAAAAATACATTCAATGGATCCACATAAGAGGCTTATTTTTAAATGAAATTATTACGCTCACTCAAAGAATATCTACACATAAAGTATTAACCTATAATGGAAAATCCTCTTGTTCATGTCTTGGAACCGTTTATATACAGAAAACTAGAATATCTTTCTATATTGAAATATATATAATTTTTCAGCTACTGATCTTCTTAAAAAAACCTGCAGATTTTTTATATAAAATTAATGTAGATAATTTTCTAGCGTACATTTAACAAAATCTATTTCTAGATGCTTAGAGCTAATTACTTTCTGTTGTATTTCAATAATTACACTAAATGATTTAAACTTTTCAAATGTAATGTATCAACAGTGTTTGGAAAACCATGCAATTAATGTTCGCTGAACTGGTTCGGTCATGTTATACGGAGAAAGCAGCCTGAGTTGGTGGAGGCTGATTTTATCTACGCCAGGAAACTATAGTAATGTTTGGATAAAAAATGTAGACTCAATAACATTGGGTTCAAGGTGTAATTATCTCAGGCCTATCTTAATGGCTAGCGGCGCTGAGTTCCCTTAGCCACCTGTGCCCATGCTGAGGTCAATGTAAAATGCGTTGGTTATTTTGAAGTCAGAATCTGAATCTTTTTAAGTCAGTGTGTAATAATAATGGTTTTATGGGCAAACTTGACCTAGTGTCACGACCCATGAGAGGTCTGATGTTGGGAGAGGGACTCCAGTATGCAGAGGGGTACACATAAGTAGGCATTTAAAATAAACTGAAAATAAATGTATGCAATAGCTGTGGGATCCATGTTCAGGCCCATTTCCAAATGGCAAAGATACAATCGTGCATAAAACCAAACAGAAGACTAGCTTTAGGACATGACTCCAATTCAAAGCGTGTGAACGTTTTGTTCATCGCATGGCCATGAGATATAAGCATTCCACCACTTGATGATGATGATGATACTTCACATCAGGCAAGTCATAACAGTAGCCCTAAATTAAAAAAACAAAATGTCTAAGCCTTAATAGGAGAAAGAGAAGCAAGGTGCTTACTTAGCTGGTAGGAAACCAACAGAGATGCAGGATGGGGTAGGTTAAATATGAGGAACAATGGAACATAATCCTAAAGCAAAGACGGGAACTGGATGTATACTACTGCGACAACGTGTGAAACATGGGGCCTGACACCAAGTGCCCCAGCCCAGTCATACCAGCTCACAGCCCACAGTAATCCTTTCCTCCCTCGTTTATATGGCATGCTGATGTTATGCATGTGCGGGAGAACAATTCTACGATGCTGCTGTTACGGGGCCACAAGGCAGCTGCTCTGGGCCACTAAGATAAGCCCCTGTCTAGGTCAGCTACCTATTTTTCTCTGTGTTAAAGACAGCCATTTTTGCTTTTGAATCTACTAGTGCTCTATTAATAAATGAAAGCTCATTTTAATACCATATCGGTTGTGTGTATAAATCTCTCAATCCAGTTAATATTCTTTATCTTTCTCTATCTCCACCACCCATTGTTCTGTAAAATACAATATATGTTCCAAAATTATCCAGCAATTCTGTGCTGTGACTGGTCCTTAGTCACTTAAGACATTTGTGTATTTTTTCCATCCTACAATGTACTCATCCTGGCCTAGATTTGTCAGAGTGAGCAATGGCAGAATGTACTGGTAGAATATGATTGCTATTCTGGAAATAAAATGCACATTTCCTATTTTTTTTGTAATTTAGCTACTATTTTTATACAGATGCAATAATGACATTTTTTTTCCCTTATCATTTTCTACCAATTTGAGTTATTCTGGCAAAAGGGAACATTGCGGTCATGTAGTAGACCCTTATAAATATTTTGCTAAAACCATAGAAATAAATAAGAAGAGATCTAAAGCCAGCTCTTTTCCGCTAATAAATAAATTTAGACTATTGCGTGTTATTTTGTTCAATACAAAGGTTACAGAAAACCAATTAGCGCAAGAAAGGAATAATCCATGTCTACTAAGCTGTTTAAACATCAACAAGTAATGAATTCATCCCTTATTGAGAGGGTAACCTGTCTCTACCTAACCAACACTGACAGCTAGAATGAAGGATTTGTTACTTAATAAGATCCTAATTGGGAAAAAGACATTTATCTGGTTGAGGTTGATAGATATTGAAACAATGTGGATAATGTACCGTTATTAAACTCCAACACTCATTCTTATCAGCCAGACATGGTTGCAGTTGATGTACCTTGACTAACCAGCAATGGTGGATTTATGGGGGCTGCTGTCCTAGACCTTACCCCACATCCTCTGTTCTAAGTGTGGCTATAACGTCATTCCTCGGAAAGGGCACACCGTTCAGGGAAGGGTGTGCTGGCATAGATCAAGGATATTTCTGACTTCTCCCTAGAGAGCCTGGGACAGAATATGCTGCTAATAGCAGGACTCTTATGTGTAAGCCTATGCACCAAAATGCCATAAATGGGGGTCTTCATGAACTTTTCACTATTTACTATTTTCACAACTGGTATGCATACTTAAAATTGAGTTGGCAACCTACTGTAGATCCTTGAAGCAAACACTAGGCCACAGCCCCATCAGCCTCAAACGGCACTGTATAAGAACTGCTTGAGCACCACCGCTCACAGGACTTAGTTTTAGAATAATACTGAATCCCTTATCCCTGTCTCTGGCTGGCTGAGTGTTATGAAAGTCACATCCCAGAAGACACCGTGATGAGGATATAATGCTAGTATAATGGGTTCCACTTTATTTCCCCTTCTGTCTCATTCATCGCTGCCTCCTGATTACTAATTCATTTATTTCCAATATTTAGTGCGTGTCTCATCTTTTCCTTGTGCAGAACTCCGTAGCATTAAACATAGAGCTGGAACGTACGTGTTCATGTTTCCTGGCTGGGATTTATATTCTGTTTTTGTTCCTCATGCAGAGGATTTGCCACTGAAGTCTGTCCCTTCTTGATATTACATTATGGAAGTCAAATTGCGGCAGAGTAGAAAGGATAGCATTGTTTTTTTTTTTTTTTATAGAGAGCTCAATTTCCCCCGAGGCCCTGTTCTTGGCAACCAAAAACAGGAGAAAAAAATATTTCAACAAATTCATAAGATGGAATAAAAAGAAAAATCTTCAATTTTGTTTTTTCATCAGACTATATAAAAACACCAGACAAAATGTAAAATAGTTTTAAATGTGTGAAGCTAGAGTGTCTTCTATAGAGGGTGACAGCATATAGAAACAGCTCATTTATTTACTTCTTAAGACTCCTCTTTGCGTGTGCTTTGCATTTCAATAAGTAACAATTATTTTACAGATTTGGTTTAATATTGAGGGACTATTTCACCAAATAGAAGCTAGATTTCATGGCCTGTTGTTTCTGTAAGTCTAATTGTTATGTCCTGTCTACCCATTGTACAGCTCTATGGAATATGATGGTGCTATATAAATCAATAAATAATAATAATATCCTCAACCTACTACCCACCTCTTTAATCCCTTAATCTCCATTGACGAGTCAGGCATGTCACGAAAAAATGGTTACTTAACCACCTATGACGTGCCTGACACGTCATTTGATTAAACAATTTTAGAAAGTGAACTACGATCACTTTCTTCGCTTAAACGGTGTTGCTGTAATGCCTTGATGTCGAGGCATTCAGCAACACTGAGATCGGCATCATGGGCCATGTCTGGCCCCTTCCCTACGGCGTCCGTTTTAAAAGTTTAGGAGGCGATCAACGATCACCTCCTAAACTTTAATGGTGTCGATCATGAGGCATTCAGCGACATTGAATACTCACTCCTCTGGAGAGCGGTCCCAACTGCCACTGCGAGTGATTTTGCCACTCGCAAGATGGCGGCCGTCCTGTAAAAAAAATACAGAACTCTGGCTCCACTTGCAGGTTGAATACAGGTACTCAAGTAAAAAAATGTGCACTTCCTAAATGTGGCGTTTTTCCTCCCAAACAACCTGACAATCCCATGCATGGGGGTATCACTGTACTCAGGAGATGTTGCTGAACACATATTGGGGTCTTGTTTGAAAGTGAGATATACCAGGAGCTGTAAATCCAGACATGAAGCACAATTTTAGTGATAAACACAAAAATAAATTACTACCACAAAGTTTGACAAAGGGTGGTAGTAGAATTAGTGCATATAAAGGGTTACAATACCAGCATTTGAAATACCTTGTGGTGTCTAGTTTTCAAACATATATGGTTTGATGGGGTACATTGAATTGGCCAGCTTCAAAGATACCCAAAATAGCACATGGGGCAGAATGACCAGCTTTGGGGAAAAAAATGGTTTTAAATTAGCAAAACGCTACTTCTACTTATTGCCCAATAACTTGCAGAAAAAAAGCAAAAAAAAAACCATAAAAATATTGGATATTTCTAAACTCATAACAAATAGTAGAATCTATTTGAGTAAAAGATTTTTCCGGTAAAAGTCAGAAAATGTTGTTTTTTTTTCTTTCATCATATTTTATTTTTTTTTTTTATGGGAAATATATCAGATAATATGGTAAATGGTATCTGCAGAAAGCCCTTCTTGTCTAGAAACAAACAACATATATCTTGTGTGGGTACACTAAACGGGTGAGGAGAAAATTCCATCTAAACACGAGCGCCGCACAAGTGTTAAAACAGCCTCGGTCCCAAAGGGTACAAAAGGTAAAGACACAGCCTGGTCCTTAAGGGGTTAATGTCTAACTGGGGTTAGCCTTGTGTCTAGGCCTGGCTAGCCCTATCCTTTGATTATAGCCACTCATTCAGGTGAGGGATGGCCGCGGGGAGCTGACCCAGGGAAGATTATGGGAAGAATCATAGTAACCATGTGAACAGGAAGTAAAGATGGCTGCTCCTATGCAAGTATACAGTGACGTCAGTTCTACAATTGAGGAGAAAAATACAGATACTATTCCTCTCTCTCTCTCTGACAGATGTGTAGAATCTCATGTAATTCTGGGGACAAATGGAGTAAAGTATTCTGGGGAAGAACATTTCCAGTAAATCGGTGTGATCTGTGTATATTTCACTCCATTGTTGATGCTGGCAAGGTCTTCCCGTGAATCTCTAAGGTTAATAAATCTGTACAACTGAATTTATCATGATTCATCAGGTCCGTGAATACGCTGCACTGGTAAATACATGGGTTCCTGTGCACACGCGAGATTGTAGGTACAAACTATAATTATAGCAGACTGCGGGTCACTAAACAGCAACATCCAAAATAATGAAATAAGTGTATATAGGTATAAAAATTACGATAGCAATTTGCGATGCGGCAGTTCCTCCTTAAGGAAATCATTCTCTGGATCTCTTTAGAATACATTATCCTGCGATTACAATCTATCAATTAAAGCAAACAATTCCTTCGCAATGAAAATCGTGTTTTATAAAAACGAAGAAAAAATATCAGCCGTTTGTAAATGTCGGTTTTAATAGAAGATAAACGGTTGCCTTGATTGCTCCAATATTGTCTTTCGTCTCTGATTTTTGCCCCAGTACTATATATATATGCCTGGATTTTATAGGCCCAAGTGTGAATCGCTGACTCCATCTTTTCCCACTGCAGGGTGACATAATAAGTAATGCAATACGGTACCTCTTCCCCCAGGTCCTGTCTCATTATGTCACCCTGCAGGGAAACCTCGCAGTGATTTCTGAAGTCCCTAATTTATTATCTCATCAGATTAGAGCAATTGATAAGCGAAGAGAGCATTTATGTCAAACCAGGCAGCTACGTATTTTCCATTACCGCCTGGAAACAAAAGTGGAAACAGCAGAGCTACATAATATCACATTGTATATTTTTTTTCAGTTTTTTTTTTATTATTTGCTTCTTGTTCACTGTGATTTTCCAATGTAATATTATTACCGAAAGCGCTGATAGAAACAACACAATTCTATCTCCTTGTACATGGGTTTTTCCGATGCTGCCCAAAGCTGATAAATAGACTTACTGAGATGGCACGGCGAATAAAGCCGTATATGTATAGAAAAATAAAGACCTAGCCCAAAGTTCTCTAGGTGATCTTTCTACATACATTTTGATGTCTGGAGCACCCAAAGTTCCTGGATGTAGACTCCATTCCCCTGGACGAATTTGATGTCTGCTCAAGTAATCCATCTGAATATTCAAGGAACTCTGGATGTGAACTGCCGCCAAACTGGAGAGAGAACTTTCTTTTTTGGATATAAAAAAGCAATAAATAAATCATAGAGTCACATAACTAGACCTGCCCTGTAGCCACCCCTCTATCCATGCCCCTAACATCAAAAGTGTTTGGCTATTTAAAAGTTTGGAAGCAGCCCCCAACAGGACTGGGCATGTTGTGCCCTGTATATAAAGCAGATGGCCCAATGCTGTCAAAGTGTACCATGTGGCCACATGCTTATGGTTTATCGGCTGTTGGCTTTAAGGTGCGAGGGCCGATTTTACTGTTCTAACTCTGATGCTGGTAGGTAGGTCTGTGCATCCGATAAAAGGGTAATATATTCTTTTTCTCGTGCCACTTCAATAAATAAAAAAAAACAGGCAGCCAAAATCCCACAGTCTAATACTTGGCAAAGTTTATGATTTGAATTTATATCATCCGTTAAGGTTGTCTGATGTACTGATATACAAGAAACAATTTCCACCAGTCCTTGTGGGTCCACATCCTATTAGCCTATAGCATAGAGACAGAGTTGCACTTGTGAATCTCTGCGCTGTTTTTCCGCAGATTAATACAGTCCAACATCTTGACTTGTCACATACAATTCCTCATCCGTGCTGTATTGTCCTACAGAGCAGACCTCTTAATTTTCTATAGCAGTTAGCAAGGGCAGCAAGACAAACAGCTGTTCAGTTTGCCAGAGGGACAAGCTAGACCTGAAAATCACTGGGATCATGCCTTCTTGTATGTCAGGCTGGCTTCTTAATGTACAACTTGGGTAAAACCACAGAAAAACGTAAAATGTTCCAATCAGGAAACTTGTAGCAGTTAGTTAATCAACACGGTGCATCATTAGCAATGTCAATACAGAGGCAGTGAGAGGAAAGATTGCAGAGAGAACAAAATGACCTTGAATTAAAAGTGTTCATTCTTATTAATTGCTCGAGCTTCCAGCCTGTTGTGGTTGGCTGTGTTATAGACAATGTGTGTCAGATACAGTAAAAGGATAGGTGTTATACATTTCTGATCATTTACTTCAGGTTGCCTGCATTTCCAAGTCCTTGGTTAGAAAGAACAGTAAGTATGGCCTATACAAAATCAGACCCCCATCGTTTTCCAGGAATTGGGTCGGAACACAGGATGGGCAGGAGGATTTTTCAGATTAAAATGGTCCTGTGTTTCAGAAATGTGTACACCGACCCCCAAAATCACTGGGATTGTCCCTTTTTGGTCTAAAAACCACATTGTGTGTCTATGGACCTGGTTCTTTTGCATTTCAAAACCTTTTCTCCTCATTTTCAGCCACCCTTGATAAGCCTAATTGTTTTTAAATAGCTAAAGGCTTATTGCAGTGGAATTAAAAAGTAAATAGTGGATATGTGCAAAGAAATTAATATAGTTGGACGAGAATGCCTGGCTCCCAATCTGTTCCAGTTCATCCCAAAGGTGTTCGATGGGGTTAAGGTCAGGAGCCCAGTCAAGCTCTTCCACACCAAACTCATCCAACCATGTCTTTATGGACCTTGCTTTGAGCACTGGGCACACTCATGCTGGAATAGAAAAGGGCCTTCCCCAAAGTGTCCCCACAAAGCATAGACTTGTCCAAAATGTCCTAGTATGCTGAAGAGGATGAATGGTCAAAACCTACAACAGAAATACTCCAAAATCTTGTGGAAAGCCTTCCCAGATAAGTGGAAGCTGTTATAGCTGCAAAGTGGGGACCAACTACATATTAATGTCTATGTATTTAGAATGTGATGCCATAAAAGTCCCTGTTAGTGTAATGGTCAGGTGTCCCAATACTTTTGTCCATATAGAGTACATATAAGAAAATAAAAATATTTAGACAATTGCTAGCACAATCTCTGATTCAAAGGAAAAAGCCTTTGATTTTATTTCAAAACGACATTGTCCCTTTACTTTTCTAGTAACAAGCGTATTGCTATCCTCTGATTTTATTGAATTTTGCATTTCTGTGCCTTCACTTGTAGAAACTGTTGCTTGCAATTAATAGGAACCTGTTAAGGACGATAAAATGTAAGACTTATAGGAAATACAAACAACAATAACATAAAAATCTAATCATTTAAAACAAAAAAACTAACATATGACATTATTTTCTCGCACCACTCATGTAAAACACTCAGATAATGGCTCCAATATAATCCGTTTTAATAGAGTGATAACAAAAAAAATGAAATTACTCCTACGCCTGGCTATCGATTTAATCATACTTCAATTATTTTTCACACAGTGAGGATCATTCTGCTGCATGAATGAAACAAAATGAAATCATATATTCAATTAAGGAAATTTGTGAATGTCATATTTTAAGTCAAATGGATGCTGTAAAAAAAGAATAAATAATAAAGCAAAAAATCTTTTTTGTGTTCTTCACTCTCCGCAATAGCTTTTGTTTTTGATGATTGTATATTTCACTGTTTGCAAGAGTATTTCGTAGCATCTGTAGGGCTAGAATAAAATGGTTAGGGGTAAAGGTAGGTAAATTGGCCAATGGCAACACACATGTTGAGGTGGGATGAGTTTAACGCCAATGGTACAGCACAAGCTGAAGTAGACTTGCAAAGGCTATGGAGGGACTTAGCCAATGGCATTGCATGACCTGGCATTGGACTGAGCAAGTGGCAGAGGACAAGCTGGGTTGGTACTGAGCCAATGGCATGGCACAACCTGGGAGACCCCAGATTTGCTTCACTAAGCTATTCAACTGCCTGGCTCATTGCCAAACCTAAGAAGTTCAGACCCACCTATTGAACAGAAGCATGGATTTCAGCTGACTTGGATCTATTGTGCGCATCTCTTCTCTTGACAAGCTGGGCCAACCTGTGAGATGACCTAAGAAATCTCCCCCAATGGCTATCCATTATGCCAGACCACCCCAGCCCATCTTGCAGGAAAAGGTGACTAGAGGTAAGAAGTCGTTCTTAATGCATGATGAGTTCTGTGAGTTGAAAAAGTTCTATTCTCCCAGAAACCCACCTCAGATCTGAGCTCCCAAAAGCGTATGTCATTACACCTATGCTGGCCCAATAAAAGAATATCAACTTTCCTAGGGCTAAGAGAGCTATAACTCTGCCCAATAATATTTTTACCAAATACAGCATTAACAACATGGTGCGAGGTACCGAAGTCCAGTCTCTGTATGGATATTAATTACTATGGGGATCATCACATTCAACCAGGGGGGGCATATCCAGCTTATGTATTCAGGAAATGTACCCCCTTTCATAAGTGATCTGTTTAGCCTTAATTACATATTGTATCTTGATTCCTGGATTCTTATATAGGAGGTAGACCCACCTTTGTCTTTTACCTTTATTGCTTCTTTAACCCTTTGTGACAGAAGGTGTAATGTGTAGCTTGGTATACAGAGCAGCCATGGTCAGCAATCATAACTGTAAAATAAACTGGGCTTGTCACCAAGTACATATTAATCCGAAAATAAAACAGAAAGACCTATTTGAAGATTTGGACCAAATCATACCGATATTATGTGTTCATTTTCAGCACTTCCATTGAGCCCCTTTACTGCTTAGACAAAAAACTAGTACATGGCATGGCATCAATCCCCGCATTGAGATACAGCTCATGCATGCTTAGCAATCTCTACAGCAATAGAGGGGTTAAATTGGCCTCCTCACCCTCTCTTTGGGTTGAGACAGGCAGCTGTTACATTGTATTTACAGTAATTATTTCCAATGCTGTTTGCCTCATATCTTTGTTTGAACATTTGATATTTTCGCTGGCTTGCAGACCTTGGCAGCACAGAAAAATGTTTACCCGCAAACAGAGCAAATCATGTAGCTTTTTGAATATTAATACAAACAAGCACTTTGTGTGTTCTGGAACTGCATTTACTGACGTTATGCCGCTCAGAAAGGGAAAGCAAACAAACTCAGAAATGCGTCAGGGGAGCTGGTAGAAGTATGCAACATGTGAGGAAAATGTATGTATATATATAGGTTAAGAGACTTCTTTTTATCTACAGGGTCGCAAACTATATATATACATATATACATATATATGGTGTTTCCCCCTTACTTATACTCGGAGCTTTGGCTGGGCTCAGAAAGGATCCTTCCATGGTATAACCGTTGCATATAGTCCTTATTATTCCAGATACCATATGAGTCCTATGTGGAGCTTTTTTGATGGGCCTTCTAATCTCCAAGTTAAGTCCAGGGGGGCTATAGTCCGCAGTCCCCTTTTACTAGCTTTAAGATGTTACCTCCACTATTTTTTGCACTATTGAAATCATTTAGCAGTTGTTGTGGACTTAATGAGTAAATCTCCAGTACAAAGACTTGGACCCGAGCATCCATGCTGTTGAGGACAGGATTTCGCAAGTTTTCCCAGATCTAAACTACTGAGATGAATCTTTGTTTAAACGAATGGAGGTTCCCATACTGTATTTTGGGGCATGAGGCTGAGTTGTTCTGAGTCCTCTTCGTTCTAGAGGTGAAAGGAAGAGCCATTGACCACTATAGTTAACACTAAATTAGACCCGGTGATTTTGTAAATGAACATTATGTTAAGGTGGTCATCAAACTCATCGTTCCTCCTTCCTCTGCTCACTTGCACTTGAAACATTTTCAGAGCTTTCTTTAAAGAGGTCAAATGTTCTTTTAAGGGAGAGGAAAGTCAATGGATTTTCTCTTCCCAGGAGACAGCTTGGTAGACAGATTTAGTACAGGACTGATATTGCCGCCAAAGACCTGCACACAATCCCTTATCCTGGGCCTGTTTGCTTTCTATCTTTGTTTAAACAGAATATATTTGTAACTCGATCTCATTTGTGGTCTTAGCGAGACAATGTTTGCCCAGAAAATGTAACACTTCTAGCAATGTTATTGCTATATAGAGGGCACATTGTTAGACGTTACTGGGCTTATCCAGAGGTGACAGAAAAAGATACCGAAACAGGTTGATCTATAATGTGTCATATTTAAAGCGGCACTATGCACCCCTCTCTGAATGACAATACATATGACATCACTTTTCATGCACAGTGAGGCGGTGTTAACTATTTTGGAGGCATTGCTTCTGTCACCTATGATGCATACAGGCTATGAAAAATATTTTTCTTTTTTCTGCATTTTATGGGTAATCTTGGGTCATCAAGGCCTCTGATGTCCCCCTGCACAATGGGCTAGTTACACCCTACTTAACTGGCCTAATTATGAAACACATCTTTAAGACACAGTGCTTGCCTTGACACGTGGACCGTCATATTAAGACGCAGCGCCTTTTCTTGCATTTAATATGCCAACTACAGAGGGGACAGCGCCCCCAAAAAAATAATAATAATGTATATTATTGATTTATAAGTACATTTGATGCTGTGCTGGTTATACACATTGTGACTTTTAGTAGGTAGAACATGGCGTTGCATTCATACCCTGCAGACATTATTAAGTTGGACATATACTATGGAAATATTGGATATGTTATATCATTAACATATGATCAGCCAATCTCTCCATTGAAGGATTTGTAGCTACTTTTTACCTATTCTTAATAAGAATAAGTAGACTGGAGAAAATTTGAAAAACGCACATGGATAACAGAAAGGTTAGGAGCCACCTCCCCACCAAAAAGTGCGAGTTGCAAGTCAGCAAAAGATGACAGCCCACCCCTTTCATTTTGTGGGTATATCAGATCAATATTGCAGTATTCCTAAACCTTCCGATGACATTGTGATGTCAATGAAATGGGGGATAAAGGCTGATTTTAACACTTAAGAGCAGAAGTGTGCCAAATGGGGAAAAGCTCAGCCATTGCCATGTTAATATAGAAATCAACATCTAAATATCAAAAACACAGAGCTGTCTACAGTTAAATGATGACGAAAACGTATATTAAATATAATAGACCTTGTTGAATATAATCACTGAAGAACGTATAGAAGCTTTTTGTGTTGGTTTAATAGAGGTCATTAATTTTTCCTGATAGATGAATTAATCATGAAAACTATATATGACCATTTGATTTATGCATGCTAAATGTTATTAGGCTGGCTAGATATTATGAGCAACAATCATCGTCTGAAGGTTTCCACTGGAATTTACAGTTTGGCAACAAAGCTTGGACGTGTGTAAAGCTATCCTAAAGAATTAATGAGTAAAAAGTAATTCAAAACGGGAAGAATGGATGGGCAACTAGGTTCTGTTTTCCTTTACTGTCGATGTAGCAACAGAGGGATACAGTACTATGTTTCCTGTGGCAAATATCTATCTATCTATCTATCTATCTATCTATCTATCTATCTATCTATCTATATATCTCATCTCTAGTGGTATTTATCTATTTATGTTAACATACCCATAGGGTCATCCCACCTTGTTTTTAGTAATATTAGCGGAAGAACAGTAGAGTGAGGTCACTCCACCCTCGTTGGTTAACTTACTATTCTGGAGGACATACCTAGAGCCTCTGGGGCAGAACAAGGGACCTTCTAGGAAAATAAGTCAGCCTGGACTGGAAGTAAGACAATTTTGGTCATTTAATGCATATAAGCCAGTGTTCTTGTTTAATGCAATTAAAAAATATTAGCCACCCTCCAGGCCAGCTGCAGACTACCAAACCACCGCACTAAAAGTCTATCCTAGAAGCTCTGGTCGCTTGAGATCTCCCACATTTTAGCTTTTAATGCGGTAGCTAAAACTCCTGCTCGGGGATTAGACTTCCATCTCCCATCACTTGTGAACAAAAGACTGGGAACCTTGCAGAATACTCTTTCAGTCTATAAATTTTACCCAGTCCATTGTCAATTAAATGAATAACTTATGCCTCTGTATTAGAAAGATTACATTGTGACTTCCTCTGTCAATCTTTCAGAAACAATATGATATGCAGAGTTACAGTAGAATATATTTTACTTCAGAGAAACAATGCGGCACAATGCGGTTGTGTATATTTACTGTCATCCTTTTGGGAGAAGGGGATTTTGAAACTTGTATGAGAGAGGTTTACGAAGCTGTGGCTAGTGAGGCAGACGCAAAGACTAAGAGACAAATGAGGTGAATCCATTGAAATTTCACATGTCGCAGAAAAGGCCGGAGAAGGAGATATTGGAGAGGGTGGCGGGAAATGGAGCAGAGCCAAAGAGATTTACAGCAGTAACAGCTCTGTGAGAGGATGAGACTTTTATTATCACATCCAAGAGAAACCACTTATATTGCTGACAGCTTCAAAAAATAATAATGATCTATCGGGCTCTTTTAGGCAAAAAAGGGGGTTAACAAGCATGCAGAAATGACAAAAGGTCTTCAAAGCAGCTTGCCTGAAAAGATCACCTGAAAAAATGTGACCCATATGTTCTGGTATCGGATTTAATATAGACTGAAAATCTCAGAGGAGTGTAATAACTTGGATGAGTAGGGTGCCCACTCAGGCACAGTTCACACAGTTGTTATTCTGTGATATAACCCTTAAATATGATTACATTTTGCTTTTGCAGTGGACAAAATCATATCTAGTTTTCTAATATCAATAATGTTGACTGTTTGTCCCTTTTCCCCAAATAATACCATTTCCTTTCAATTATGCCTCCTGTTACTCTCTTCTGGTAGTGACTAGAAGAGGAATAAGAACCAACAAGGCCAAATCAGATGATTATGTATTGTTTTTCCAATACCTTATAAAGAGAGCAAAATTAGTTGTGTGTAAGCACATTCCTATAAACACACTTGGTATGGTGCAGCAAAAGAAAACACGTTCACAAGTCTCACTGCTTGTGATGTGATTAATATATGGTATAATACGTGAAAAAACATACTCTTGTCTGAGCACGCAAAAGACAATGGGTGTAAATCTAAGTATAAATACCAGTATTGGTGTAAAATACTTTGTTGTCCTTATATTAGATCAGTCCATGCATTCTAAAAAAATGTGAGTCCAAACTTCTTCTTGGATCTTCAATTACCTAAAAACAAAACAAAAAACCCTCAAGGAAACAGAACCCCATGGGAGCAGGGAATAGCTCCACATAAAGACATGGGTTGATTTTACCTTTTTATTCATTATGTTTTCACATTATATATATATCCCCACACTATGGTATTTGGTTCTGTTTAATTCTTGCCTCATAGACTAAATGAAAATAATTACAAAGTCGCCAATAATTACACTAAAATCTATACAATTTTAGTATAATTTAGCACAATTCCACCTAGAAGATTATATTATATTGTTATAAACAAATTTGTCACTTCCATATACCTGTGAACAACCTGAGTTTGACCCAGAGTCTCTGGGGGAAGCCCTGCTTCTGGAAGGTGTTTCCTCTTTCCCCCTTCATGAATCCACTCTTGGAAATCCAGGGAAATTCCCAGATATGCATATATATGGCAGAAAATCTCTTACCTGGAACTTTATATGAATACAAAGTCCCACTGGGGCATTTTAATGATTTAGTTCATATGTATTAAAGGATGGCTACTGATAATTATATCAGTGTTCCTGACTGATCTAATCTGTGGACCTCAAACCTCTGAATGAGCCAGTAAATGGTCAAAACATGTAAGAAGTGGATGAATAACATGGACCCATAAAAATATTTTTTTTTTAAAAAAAAAAAAAGGTTTACTTAAAAAAGAAAAATATAACAATGACATAACGCTCTTAAAAAGCTAAGATTCATATTCTAGGCATTTAGATTCCAAACATTTTTTTCTCTCTTGATCCATTTTTGTTAACAAGGGAACCCATTAAAAAGCATTGTGGTTTTGAATATGTTCGTGTCTAAAGTACTATGTTTATTCTTTTCGCACTTATTATTGATGTGACATGTCTACATTTAGATTTATAATCCTTTATAAAATGTACCCGTCTTCTACCTCATTATAAACAGAACACTCTTATGCTCAGCTTTCTTAGACTAATTGCAGTTTAGTGTATGGGCGGTGTTCTGAGATGTAAGGCTTAACCTTGTTTATTGAATTCTCAGATTGTTTTGCAGCATTATTAAGAAGTCATTGCTTTGATGGGCATGAAGTGTTATTGCTATGTTCCTGTGTCTTTCTTTTTAAGTCCCAGTGATGTTCTGCAATGCCAATTTATGTTTAATGTGCTTGATACATGCTTGAATGTGTTCCTCCTTAAGTATTAGCTCCTCAAGGTGAACATCTTGCACTCGTAACTTAGGAGTTGACATAACTTTTTGCTTTGATCCTTCTAGGCACAGAGTCACGGGCCCTGCCAAACTTTGCCACTTTGCTCAAAATAGCCACCCACAATGGCCTAAAGACATGGCAGTCTCTCCACTGGTTGCTTCCTGACTCAAAGTCCTTCACAGTGGTCCCCCTTTGTTACATCTCCTCACTCATCTCTAAATACACTCCTAGCCAGTCCCTTTGCTCATCCAATGATCCTCTACTCTGATTCCTAGCACTCATGTGAACTTACAAGATTTTTCACATGCTGCTCCTATCCTCTGGAATGCCCTCCCCCAGCCTATCTGTCTTTCCTCCTGCTTTTGGACCTTCAAAAATCCCTCAAGACCCACTTCTTTAAGGACGATTACAACATTTAACACTTATAGTAGTGTGGCTTTTCCATCCCTAACAACAGCACTTTTACCTTTTACCTATTGTGTAATACACCCCAACTCCCTCTAAACTGTAAGCTCATTTGAGCAGAGCCCTCTTTACCTGTTGTTTTTGTAAGTCAACTTGTTATACTTGTTATGTCCTGTCTATCCATTGTACAGCACTACGGAATTTTATGGTGCCATATACTGTAAAATAATAAATATTAATAATTATAATAATATAATCCTTAAAAATCATTATAACACTCTTCCATACTCAAAATGCGCTGGTTCTATGGACAGTACCACAACATGTGTAGCATCACCCAAAATATAAAACATAATGGTGCATAAAAGACTCTGTCGTGATTGTTTGGTTTCCACATACATGCATTCAGTACTCTTGGGGCTTCTGTTTGTATGTTGTCATGCAGTGTGCAGCGCATCTAAAATGTAAGGGAACTGATGAACAGTGCAGTGTTTTAACAATGCTAACAGATGTTATTTGCAACACAATGTCTGTATATCGCAAACAGGACTCACATTGCTTTTTTTCCGAGAGGGAATACAAAATCATTATTCCCCTGAGAGCAGGACAGGGATCTTCTGTCACAGGGTAAAGTCACAGGGTAAAGCCCACTGGACATGCAATTTACAATGGTCACATGCAAATATATTTAGGAACCAGAAAAGAAAAGATGCACTTTTCTGTGTGTCTCCTCCTCTAGAAAGGAAGCTTTGCGCTACTTCTCTATGAAGTGGAAGAATGACATTGCCATTTTTAGAATATGTATGTATGTTTCTATGTATTAACCAACATAAGACGCTCCGGCACAGATTACATCTACCTGGTTGTTATTTACCGTAAATCAGAAAAATCTCTGGGAGACATCAGAATGCATTGTAAATCCCACGTCTGTTTGCACTTTCCAACACGTTTAACTCCATTTCTCTCATGTCAAATTCAATGTCTTAAAACCATAATAAAAATAAACAGTGCAGAGAGTGTTTTGGAAACAATGTAAAATGTGGATTTATGTGTAATCATGGCAGCTAACAGTGGCAACCATCTTAACATTGTCTGTGTGCCTCCATGAAACCTGAACCAAGTAGGGTGACCACATTTTATTTCTGCAATTCAGGGACACACTATGAAGCCCGTGCGATCACACACACAGATATATGCGTTAGACATGCATTTTTAACTACATAATATGTACTAATCTATTTGAAGTAAAGACTGTGATTGAAATATATATATATATATATATATATATATATATATATATATATAGAACGCTGGTTCCGTCTGGCGGTGAAGGGGTTAATTGTTGGTATCCCGGCAGGAGGAAGCAACGTTTGTCAAGGGTTGCAATTCATATACACCAGAAGGTATGTCTGTATAGTGTATCCTTACTATGAATTATGGGGAGCTGTACAAACCTTTAAAACAACGTTTTACATGAGTATACTGTCTTTTATCTTCTATCCAGCTAAGTCAAATGCACAACTACTGTATATCTGTGTTGGGGCCCAAAACTTATGTTTAGGTGGGCCCCATTAGAATTAAAGGTGACCCTACTAACGATCAATATGTTTGCATCCTCATCTAATTCATAGATGCACATAGGTATGTGCCAGTGTACATATGCGCATGATTATGTACGTATTTTAAAGTGAATAATCTTTCCTAACCAATTATGCCACATTGAATTTGACATAGTTGTAGCACAGTACTACCTTACGGCATTGTCCCTAATATTACTTTTGTTACAAATAAAGGTATGAGTAAAGCACTGAGGCTTATACTGTTGCCACCTCTATGTAAAAGTAAAAGAACACATCATGCCATACTGTTTGCTTTATTCGGACTTCACATAAATTCAGTGATTTAGCTCACACCCCACAAGGAAGGGCATTAATCAAAGTTCCCAGTACAAAATAATTGTATACATTCATGTTTCATCAAGAAAAGAAACGTGATCTCCTTGCATTGGGTCCCTGCGGGTCTATTATCAGAAAGAGTCGTGAACATGACACATATTGCTGACATGTTTCCAGCACACAGTTATCTTCCTTTGCTTTTCTTAGTGTGGTACTGTGTGCTTGTTCTACAGAATGAATATACATTGATCAAAATGGAAAGTGAAGGATCGATAGAGCAAGAAAAGCTTCAGACATGGACAAAAAACTGCCTTTTTCATTGATGATCTGTGAAGTCTTATTCATATACAGAAATGTTCACCCTGGGTTCAATCAGCCATATGCACAGTTAGCCGTGGCTTTTACACAAAGATCCATGCCACTTGTGGAACAAATATTTCCATGTATACTGGAAATAATCGATATGATGCACATAATGAAATGTTGAGAGAATTTAATCTGTCCGTTTGCTAAATTGGTGAGTTGACCTCAAAATTTAATGCATTATTCTCTGTAATGTCCTACAGGGCCAGACTGGTGATGACAGGGGACCCTGGAACGGTAGATCAAGTTAGCATGTGGATCTGCTGCCTACTTATTAGTACCAAATCCATAAAAAGCCAATCCCACAGATAAGGGATTTTTCCGGTAGCCTAGCCTGGGAAGTTCCCATGAATGTATACCAAGCACCATATAGCCTAAGCGGAAAAAACATAATATATTCAATTAAAATATTTATTTCTACCCTCCATGTCATATAGCAAAGGATAGTATTTCTATAACCTTTTCTTAATCTTCTGTCACCCAAATATCAATCCCGTGCATTTGGGTTTAATTTAGCGTTTAGAGAAGATGTGTTGGGGTAGCACATTCTTGCATGCACAGATTGTATTTCAGCGGAACCCCCAAAGCTAAAAATAAGTGAACATAGTAAATTGATAATTGTCAGTGAATTAACCCAATTTTTTCATCTATGGTCCAAATGTGCCCTCTTGGGATTTTTGTGAATTAATCAGTAATTTACCCCTTTATCTTTTTGTCTGTCACCTGTTTTTTATTTAAATACCATAGTTCAGTATACAAAATATACCTGTATAAGCTTTCACATTTTTATTTGTGAAGGAAACGGGGAATATAATTAAGCACACTAGGACATTTTGATTGATAAAATTCTTGGAGAGGGATTGAAGCACTGAAATATTGGTGTATCCCATACTTCCCATAAGGTAAAACCTTATGTATATTTCTATATCAAACCACACAGACACACATGGCCCTTTTCTTCTCTTGTAGTCTTCTACTTGTTTAGGACTCTTTCTATGTGGTTAATCTCTGTCAAGGTAACCTTTGTGTGCAACCGCATCCCAGATGATGCTGTGAAGTGGGATTATAATCATTACATCAGGTTTTCTGCTATTACAACACTGAAACAAATTGATTTGTTTTCAAATACACAACCTACGAATGTATTATTCAGAATCCTGTTGACATTTTCGGTAGATGTTCTTCAAAATCACCCATCTGGAAAACAAACTGCTGCTGGCTTAACTCTGGGGAAAAAAGCAGGGATTTCAGGGCAAAAGATGCAGATTCTCCTTAACAGTTTCACTTTGTGTCTTTTGTAAAATGAAGTTAATGCATAATTTTCCTTTGCATAAATAAATAAAAAAAAAAAGTTTGGAAGCCACCTGTATCATTGGCAGGTCTTAAATGGTTGAGGGACCAGATGAAGCAGCCTTGCTTGCTGGTATACTAAACCAGTGATCTGTTACTTGTCATTATTATTATTATTATTATTATTATTATTATTCGCTCTGAAATCTTTTCTCATTGAGCTCCTATTGTTTTTTATTTGTGTAGTTTAGTGTTAGATATACGGGTATAAGCAGTCCCCTAGCAGGAGAGTTTTGGGGGTTGCAATTTGACATTGAAATTGCCTTCGTCACATATTTACCGTATTTTTAATTAGAACAAAAGCCTTTACATTTTAGTGTAAAAATAGTAAGGGCTGCCAATTTTATATTTCAGATGGGTTGAATGTTCCCCATTTTTAAACGTAGCGTAGAATACCCTTATCTGCTATGAAGTTAAGCTAAGACACTGCTACCCTTTCATGTTCATACAGATCATACCTACCCTCTCTTTATCACCAGATTTAATTCATGATGTCACTCCTCACTCACAGAATAAGTTTAAATTATTTTAAATTACATTATCTATAAATTAGGAAACACATCGAACATGTTCACATTACGTTTTTCATTTTTTTTAATTGCTGTAATGTGTTGAAATAAACTCTATTGAGGAAATGCATAGCTTTCCCCTCAAACCTCAGATGTGGTCCCTATAGAGTGTTAAAGCCCCTAGGGAGCTGCCTATCCTGTTTATATAGCAAAGCTACTGCTGTATTTAAGGTCCTGTAGTCCATAACAGGCTTGTGGTTCTGGAACTCAAGCTGTTAACCTCTCGGCAGCCCGATAAGCTGATGAAGAGCTGTCTTCTTAAATCCTTAGCCGAGCCGATAACACTGGCCTTTCGCAAAACCCCACAGTAATGAGAGCGTGTTTTCCCTCTTTAAATAACTGCATAATAAATTGACTGGAGCGCTATTTCTAGAGCCAAAAAGAAATCTCTAATCCTGTAATTAAAGTTCAGGTTAACAGGATTTGCAGCTTGATCCGTCCCACCTCTATTCATTGTTCAGTGAGGGCTTTTGTTTGCTTATCCTGTAAATCCATTTTTATGATACTGACCCCCCTCTTCCTGTCAGTCATCTTCTGGACATCTTCTGGGTGCCAGGCCGACACATCTGTGGGGTGACTTTAGAGTAGGGTGGCTACACACACAGTTGTGTTATATATATATTATATATATATATATATATATGCGTTAGACATGCATTTTTAACTACAGAATATGTACTTATCTCTTTGAAGTAAAGACTTTGATTGAAATATGATTTCAAGGTTTCTTTATCTATGCGTTGTCCCGGATATGTGGTCACCCTACTTTAGAGGGAACGGAGCTTTTGGTAACAGTTAGAATGTAACAGACAGACTACACATGGGGGCAATTTCTGGGGTGACTGTTGATGCCCGACAGTTCTAGGCAACTGTTTGACCTGCTTGGCACTATGACCAGTCCTGGCAGAGGTAAAGTACAGTTAACCCTTTGGAGAGGCACGGACTCTATTCAGTTCTCCTCCTTCCTTGTCATATTGGAAGGAGGGGGTTTACAATAAAAACAAATAAAACCTATTTTTCTTAGCTTTTGGTCCCGCAGGTGTAAGAGGTGAACTCCATTACATATAATGTATAGGTTATACATTATATAGGAAGGACAGAAAAAGCAGGAAGGGAGGAGGAGTATGCTTGTATGTTAGCAACGAGCTAAAGTCAAATATTAAGCATATTGAAGGCGACAAGGGATTTGTGGAAGCTTTATGGGTAGATATCAACTTGGGGCAAAAAAAAGGAAAAGAACTACTGGTTGGGATCTGTTATAAACCACCTAATGTTAATAATGATGAGGAAGAGCAGCTGTTAGAGCAAATTGAGAAAGCTGCACATCTGGGTAACGCGTTAATTATTGGAGATTTTAATTACCCGGACATAAATTGGGATAGAGGGACTAGTAGTTCTGCAAGGGGATCCAGATTTTTGAACCTGTTAAATGACACCTTCATGTCACAACTGGTACAAGCACCAACTAGAAAGGATACTTGTTTGGATTTGGTGATAACAAACAATGTTGATCTTGTGTCTAACATTCAAGTGGGGGAGCACTTGGGTAATAGTGATCACAATATGGTCTCTTTTGAAATAAACTCAAAAAAGAAATTGCCCATGGGGAATACTAAAACGTATAATTTTAAGAAGGCCAATTTCAATAAGATAAGGGCAGCTTTACAACTTATTGACTGGCAAAAACTCTTCAGGGATAAAAATACTGAGGAAAAATGGAGTATTTTCAAACAAATATTAGAAGGGTACACTTCTCAGTATGTACCACTAGGAAACAAATATAAAAGAAACAAATTGAAACCGATGTGGCTTAGTGGGGCCGTTAAGCAGGAAATTAAAAATAAGAAAATGGCTTTTACAGCATTTAAATCAGACGAATCAGAGGCATCCTATATAAGATATAAGGAAGCCAATAAAGCATGCAAAAAAGTGATTAGATGGGCTAAACAAGAAAATGAGAGGGTGATTGCCAAAGAGAGCAAAACTAACCCCAAAAAATTCTTTAAGTACATAAATTCTAAAAAAACAAAGAATGAAAACGTAGGTTCATTAATAACAGAGAGGGGAGTGTTGGTTAAGGAGGACCAGGAAAAAGCAGAAACTTTAAATAACTATTTTTCCTCAGTATATGTTAAGGAGGGACCTATGGCAATGGATATACATAGGACCACTGAGAAAAATTTTCAGTCAAACTGTGAGTGGATGGCCCAGGACAAGGTGCTGGAGCAACTAAAGAAAATTAATGTTAACAAGGCTCCGGGGCCTGACGGTATTCACCCACGAGTACTTAAGGAGCTGTGTCAGGAAATAAGTGAACCTCTGTTTCTAATCTTTCGGGATTCTTTTCTTTCAGGAATTGTACCAGAGGATTGGAGGAAGGCACATGTGGTTCCTATTTTCAAAAAGGGTTCCAACTCTGTGCCCGGAAATTATAGACCTGTGAGCCTAACTTCCGTTGCTGGGAAAGTATTTGAAGGGCTGTTTAGGGATAATATTCAAGAATTCCTTGGGAAGAATAGTATTATTAGCATAAATCAGCATGGTTTTATGAAACATAGGTCCTGTCAAACTAATTTAATTGCATTCTACGAAGAAGTAAGTAGAAGTGTCGATCAGGGTGTTGCAGTGGATGTAATCTACTTGGATTTTGCCAAGGCGTTTGACACGGTTCCACACAATAGGTTTGTATTCAAACTGAAAGAAATTGGCCTAGATGCAAATTCTTGTTCTTGGGTAGAACATTGGCTTAGAGGTAGAGAACAGAGAGTTGTTATAAATGGTAAATTTTCAAGCTGGTCAAAAGTGGTAAGTGGTGTCCCTCAGGGTTCTGTTCTGGGACCAATTTTATTCAACATATTTATAAATGACCTGGCAGTAGGCATTGAAAGTCATGTTTCTGTGTTTGCAGATGACACTAAAACTAGGTAAAGTTAAATAGGGCGAGCAGGATATTACTGTGCTGCAGAGGGATCTAGATAGACTGGGGGACTGGGCACACAAATGGCAGATGAAATTCAATGTAGATAAATGTAAAGTTATGCACTTCGGGGTAGCGAATGCACAGGCAACCTACACCCTAAACGGTAGTGAATTAGGGGTAATGACAAATGAGAAGGATTTGGGAATTGTTATAGACAACAAACTAGGCAACAATGTGCAGTGTCAGTCTGCGGTTGCTAAGGCCAGTAAGGTATTGTCGTGTATAAAAAGGGGCATCAAGTCGCGGGATGAAGATATAATTTTGCCTCTGTATAAATCAATGGTAAGGCCGCACCTTGAGTATGCTGTGCAATTTTGGGCACCTTTTCTAAAGAAGGATATCATAGCACTAGAAAGGGTGCAGAGGCGGGCTACAAAATTAATAAAAGGAATGGAGCACTATAGTTATGAAGAAAGGTTAACTAATTTAAATCTGTTTAGTTTAGAAAAACGTCGCCTCAGAGGGGATATGATAACGTTATATAAATATATTCGGGGCCAATACAAACCATTGTGTGGAAATCTGTTCATAAACAGGACTATGCATAGGACACGCGGTCATGCGTTTAGACTGGAAGAAAGGAGATTTAGACTAAAGCAGAGGAAAGGGTTTTTTACAGTAAGGACAATAAGGATGTGGAATTCTCTGCCTGCAGAGGTAGTTTTATCAGAGTCTGTACAGACGTTTAAACTGCGACTGGATGGATACCTGGAAAAACATAATATTCGGGGATATAATCTTTAATTATGGGGATACAGCTTATTGATCCAAGGAGAAATCTGACTGCCATTTTGGGGTCAAGAAGGAATTTTTTTCCCTGGTTAGTGCAAAATTGGAAAGAGCGAAGCCGGGGTTTTTTGCCTTCTTTTGGATCAACAGCAACAAATTATCAGATATAGGAAAGGCTGAACTTGATGGACGCATGTCTTTTTTCAGCCTATGTAACTATGTAACTATGTAACTATGTAACCCTTTGGTTGCCAGGATGGTCGACAGTAAAAATCACTATTTCCTTGTCACCGAAAGATGTTTATTTTTTCTACCTTTTTAGAGGACATCCAACCCTGTCAGGTTATGATGGCGCTATATAAACCAATAAATAATAATAATAATGATAATTTTTTGCCCAAGTTAAAGGACCGCTCCAAGGATAAAATAATTTTAAAAAGCCAGATGTTGGAGCACATGCACCAGCGTTGTGGCTTGACGAAGGATTACATTTTTTTTCGGACGCGACATGGTGGGTGAGTGGAAATTCACCTAGTGAGTGGAAGCGCCATTCTCCTCATAGGGTATATTTTATCCCATCCTACTGAACAGGTGGTAGGGGTGAAGCGGTAATAGGTCGTTCTATAATTCCCTAATGTTAATTTAATGACCCCTCAGGACCCACACAGCGATTTTTACTGAAAGCTGTATATCTGAATCACTTTGCTTTTGTTCACCAAAATTATTTAGATTACAATTTAAGGGATTTCAAAATGTACATTTTAATTCTATGTGAAACATTCCCTCTAATGATACAAACATTAACACAATATATAAAAGAATGATAATAACATTCACACATACAGATTGCAACAGACTATTAAGAAGACTGACTGGATGACTCTGTTATTCCTGTGACTGATATGTGTGAAACATTTTAAACTCATTACGTTCAAGTAAAATCCAAATTTTAACACCTTTTTAAATGAACAAATAATACAAACTCAAACGCTACAAAAAGAGGCATTTAATATTGCATGTTCCATTCTGTACATTAAAAATATACTTAGGATATTTAGGTAAGTGAACCTTGGGGGTCAGATGGGGTACTTACTAAACACTGATTATTGTGGGAGACCTTGTTGACCCTCAAATACAGTTAATTGCAGTTTTAGGCATAGAAACATAGAATACCCATTGTACAATTCTACAGAATATGATGGCGCTATATAAAACAATAAATAATAACAATAATAATTGAATGCCCATGTAAGGACCTTTATTAGTCCTTGGTTTCATCTTAGTTTCAGGATAACTCTATGCTTATCCCATGCTGAATAATAACATGCTACCCATACACATAGGACGGGTAATGCAACCCTGGTAAAGGAACTGGTGAACGTCCCTTACAATCAAGTATATGTTCAATACAAGCAAACCTTTATTTTGATTATATGCCTGCTGAGCCCATGTTGATATAGCTGAATTACATTTGATTTTTCGTTGCAAATGCACAAACCTGATATTCTATGTAGCAAATAAATATAAAATCAAAATACAAAGTCAAAGTACAAGTAGCTAGAAAACCAGGCTTAAAAACAACCCACCAGAAAGCCAGCCAAGAAGTTGACTTCTTTTATAAATACATTCTCGTTTCAATTGATGCTTAACTGTACTGCATAATACTAATAATCCAGAGGGTATAATATTTTGGGTGTCTTTAAAGCCAGCCAATGCAATTTACCCCATCAAACCAGATATTTTTGAAAATTAGACACCGCAAGGTGAAGTGCACATTTTTCAACTTGGAACATTGACATCTGGTCCTACTGCCCTCATGTCCTAAAGTGGGCTATCTTTGAAGCTGGCTAATTCAGTTTACCCCATCGAACCATATATTTTTGAAAACTAGACACCCCAGGGTATTTCAAATGGCGATATTTTAACCCTTTCCATGTACTAATTTTACCACCAGCCTTTGTCAAAATTTGTGGTAGTATATTTTTTTTAAATGTATCACACAAATTGTACTTTAGGTACATTTTGTGTGATACAGTTCCTGGTATATGTCACACAACACCCCAATATGTGTTCAGCAACATCTCCTGAGTACAGTGATATCCTGCATGGGTTTGTCTGGTGTTTGGGGGCTAAAAGGCCACATTTGGGAAGTGTGCTTTTTCGCCATTTTGGTCAGTCTGGGCCTATGGCCTATCTTTGAACCCGGCCACTCCAACCATTCATTTTTTTTTTTAAATTAGATACTCCTTGGGTATTTTAAATGCTTTTATTTTAACTGTTTCCATGTCAAGTTTTTAGGTAAGCTACGCTAATTTTAGCACTTGCTCATAATAATAAACTTTATTTTTTTATTTATTTTATTTTTTTTGGACTCTTTTTTACATTTTGCTGGAACTGGATGGTTCCTCTGATGGTTCATCACTGCATAATGATTTGTAAATGTTACCACATTTTTTTTAGCTATTTTTATATTTTCCATATTTTTTTTAATTATTATTTAAAATATTTTGCTAATCACATTGTGATTAGAAAGCTGAGCTCCATTGACTTGCATGGTTGAATACAGTACCTCAAGAGGGTCTGGAGATGCTCTTGTGAACTTACCCAACTTTGTGGTCACAGCGCATTCTGGGGTGGGTGTTCGCTGTCGCTAAATGCCTTGCTATCAAGGCATTTCAGCGACACCATTGAATCATCATTGATTGCCTCCTAAACGCTTTTAAAACGGATGTCCGCCGCCATACAGTATATGGGTGTTGACTCCCCTGGGAGGGGCCAGATATGGCCCCTGATGCCGATCTCGGTGTTGCTGAATGCCTTCGACATCGAGGCATTACAACAACACTGTTTAATAAAACTGTTTGCTGAAATGACGTGCCAGGCACGTCATTGGTCATTAACTGACCTTTTATGTCTAACCTGCCTGGTCCCTCATTGGGCGTTAGGGAGTTAAATTATATACTGGGTTACATAAAAAAGACCAGCCTGGGGACTTTTTTTATCAAGAGAACCTCCACAATGTTACTGGATAAATAGTTTATGGTTAGCGTTGCTTTTCCTATATATTGTTTGTGGCTAGTGGTAGCACCAAGGTATTGAACAATTGTGAAGTTGTATGCATGGTTTCTTACTTGTTGTTATACATATTATGTACTGTATATATGACACAGTGCTTGAAGTAGACATAACTTCAAAACAAGCCATGATGTATGGTTTGCAAGAGTATGAAAGAGCAAAGTACAGCCATCAGACACTGTCCAGGGTCCTGAAGATTTGGTATAATGGAAACAGAGTTTCTTGTCTCTTAAAACAAGTAAAGAATTCTTCTGGTAAACAAATGTCAAGGATTCATTCAGCAATAAACTCCAGCTGCTAGAAAATGATGTCAATTGTGAAACCTTCCTTTAAAATATCCTGTAGAATACCTTCAAATAGCCTGCAATCGTTCTTTTTTTGATTCATATGTTTGTTTTGTATTTTTTTCAAAGCAAGACATATTATCATCACATTATATGCATTTATACTCTGAGAAACTGTCATTTGGAATTCTGGCACATACTGGGTGTCTTTCATTGCTATGCCACCCACTCTCATGATTTTAAAACTCATAACTAAATGCAGCACCGGTTTTGGAAGGACCAAACCACGCCTAGAAATAATGATTGAATCATGTAAAAGTTATATTCAGTCATAATTATTTAGGGAATGCTTATCATGTCATGCAAAAGCAGACATTGATTGGTTACTGTTGTAGAAAATGTAACTTTGTGTTTATATGATAATGAAAAGAATACAATTATATATTTACACAGGTTTACTTAAAGAAGATTAAAATATTTACTTCGTTATTTGAGTATTTCCTTACAAATTGATTTTGTATGGTATGTGTGCTTTTTACCAAAACTAAAAATCAGGTAACAATTAAATAATAAAATCACTTAAATAATTTAAATGAGATAATCAATAATAATCCAGTTTAATAAATAATATCAATGTAAAAATGTTGGTATAAAACACATTAATGAACTATGAATTTATTTAATGGATTTTAATTCTTTTAAAACTACATGTTCTGATTTCAACAGATGCCAAACATCAATGGATTAAAAAAAATAATCAATACTATAATTTATTAATAGAGAAAGATACTTGGAAAAGTGTATAAAAGTAATGTGGCGTGAAAAGTGGTCTTTTCACCATGGTAACTAAATGAATGGCCAATGAGCACAGTAATTCCATTGGTTACTAAGGTCATAAAGCCACTTGGACAGCTTTACTATATAAAACCCCCATTGCTGCTCAGTGAGGACTGTGGCCATGGATGGGGTGCCCGGAGGTCCTAATGGCAACGGTCCCATAGAAAACTATATGGGTTATACACTAAATTATGAGGAGAAACCTTCACTCACTAACGACGCTATGTATTATGAAGGGTTTACCCCCAATGGTGGGCTTTGGTAAAAAACGATGGGGCCTTGTGGACCCACCATTAAATCCTTCTCAATGTAGGTATTTTGACCCCTATATAAATTACTGCAAGCACATGCCTAATCTTCTTATTAAAAATCTGGTAGGTCTCCAAAAGGGACGTGTCCTTCAAACATCTTTCGATTTTCCTGCAAGCTCCTGGTTTGTGTTGTTGCTATGAGCACATACAGCTGTGATACTGTATTATAGCTCGGAGACACAAACTGTTACATTAACCCGGGGGACTGTAGATCAACACTACAGAGATAATTAAAAACTGAACATTACTGAGCAGCCCAATCTTCCACGGCAATGATACGCAGCTCTGAATCAGGATGTTAGGTTGCACCAAACAACTTTTCTGTTTCTCATTTAGTAAAATAAAATGAGCTTGAATTTTTAACAAAGGGTTCTTCTTAAACACCAATCATATAAATATAATAAGACGGGTGAACGTGCATCACCTTCATATAATGCTTATGTTGTTACAATCTACCTGTGAAGAGCCAGATCACAATATCACATTAGATCACTTTAGAGTTGTTCTATAAGGTTGACTTGGGTTTGGCTTCTAAATTGTATAAATTAAGCAAAAAATAAAAAACAACAAATATATTGTTCTTACTTGTAGTTTTCATTCAGAACAATATATACATGTAAGAAAAATGCAGGAAATATATGATTAAAGCGTTATATATTCCAGGGAAGAGCAATGTTGGGAGTACAATTTCTTATTCCAACTTCACATACACTCTTCAGCAAATGCTTAAATAAAAAAAAATATATATATAAACAGTATGACTATGTACATTACATACATACACAGCAGTAGAGTTTTTTAGCTGAAAAAACACCAAGGCGATTTTCAATCAGGATCCAGGTTTCTGCAGAATGTCACTAGACAAGCATTATTTGATGTAAGACTTCTTAGGAAGCCAAAAGACACATAGCCGGTACTTTAAGTGCTTCAATTGAAAGAAGTAAAGCAGAAGAAATGCTGAAAGGGCAGCTGGTGAATGTAGGAGAATTTTCTTATCATCGGGAGCCTGTGAAACAAAAGGCTTTCTGGCAAAAGGGCAATCCAAGCTATGATTCACATCCCGATGCGAGGTTCATTTCTTTGTATGGGTGACCCAGGCAGTCAGCCCAGAGCACTTAACAAATATCTATTTCTGGTATTCTAACATATAAAAATACACTTAAAAATCAATAAAAATAAGATTCCTGTTGTCTTAATGCAGACGTAATTCTTTTGTTAAGGTATCTTAGTATTAATGTGTGGGAGGCTAAAAATTAGAATCGCGCCTGCATGTTTTGAAGTGCCACGTTCAGGCTGCGTCAGCGATGAATACAGGAAGTGAACTCGTGATTAAAGGCCACCAACAAGTTTTTGGGATGACACTTAACAATATTTGATTTTATATTAACTGGATATTACTGTAATCAGGAATCAGGACTCACTGTTGAACATAAAAGATATATTGGAAAATTGGGATTTCATTTTCAATTTTGGTCAACTTTTTTTATATTCCCTAATAAATATTATATGAAGTCACTTGTTATGGTTAAGCATTGTCCTATACTTACCTCTGCTGGGGATGACATCATATCCAGTTGTGCTGCAGGATGCGCAGGGCGAGATCACTGGTGTATGTTGGCAGTTTACAAGGGAGATCTCTGATCCTCCCCAAAGGGCCAATGGAAGAGTGTTGAGGTGGGGAGCCTAAAAACCCAATAGGGTGATCTGGCCTTGGTTAAATGGCAGAGGGCTACTCCTTGGATATGACACCCTAGGTCTAGGAAAAAGCACTGGTCTTTAGATGCGCAATCAATCTTTATTGATTATGGTAATCTTAAAGAATTCTATTACTTGGGAAAGAAGTGATTATTTCTATTCAATCTCAAAGACCGGCAGAAATAACTGTAATTATTGGTCCCCAAAAAGTCCAGGTTCTAATATCCTCGCATGATTGATCTCCAGTACAGATGAATAAGGCAAAAGGAGTGGCTACTTGGTACCAGTGTGAGTTTATATGGTAAACTTAAATCGTTGTGGACCTCTGCTCTACATGCTTCTCAATAGGAACCCAAAACTCCCTCATCCGTTTGGTTAATTAAGCCGTGTCTTTCTAACTAAAATCTTTCACATTACGATTACAAATGTGCTAGTCGACCTCCTCTCAGTCTCACGCTGTCAGTCTATTAAAACAACAGCTGTATTGTACCTTCCCCCTGTATCATTTGGCACAAAGTCTATTCTCCTTCTCCAAATATGTGACCCAGCGTTTAGCTATGTACCCATGACTGCAAGATCTGTTGGTTTTAATTAAGTTTTGCACAGGGCAATAGTTTATGAGCCATAATATAATCACAGTCTGATTCTCGCCCGTAAAAATCCAGAGCAAATTAATTTTAGATAACGCAAAACAATTTTTTTTCTTCAGTTCTTTTATTTTATTTTCATTGCTAGTTGTTAAAAATATTAATTTCTGTGAAGTCTGCAGAAAAAAAAAATACATCTCCCAGCACAGCAGATTTTTGTGCTTTTTATGGCGAAAGGATGAGGCTGAACAGAATAAAATTACCAGGATTCACCAGTCAGCCATGGAACAGATTAGAATATCAGGAACTTGCAATAACTCAGAGCAGAGAACGGAGATTATGAATGATAGAAACTTTCAGCTATTACGGGTTTTAACAAAATACAAAAGCCATGAATGTTTCTAAGAAAGAAAGAAAAGTAATGGAGCAAGATTTTATGTTCTCTATGGTGACAGACATAGAGAAGTATGAGAATCTATTAGTTTACAGGAGCGGTGTGAGCATAGAATAACCCCAGTAGAGGTGGCAGAGAGAGATGCCCCCAGCCATCCTTCCAAGGCATCTGTTCTCACCGTGGAGCATCGGGATATGACATCATATCCTGGCATTCTGTGACATAAAGGTGCAAAGAGGTACACCAGGGGGGTCTGACTGCCAGATTTTGTGCCAAAGGTACTGCCGCCCCTATGAACCTACTGCCCTGGGCCTGAATAAGTTACTGGTGGTAGATGATACTATAATTGGGAAATGCAAAAAAATACTAGGTTATCTGAAAAGCTGTGTATGAAGCTAGGTCTGTACAAAACAAATAAATATGCCAGCGTCCACATTTTATATAGACTTGTCAAAGTGTCTTGCAGCATATATAATTCATTGCTATCATTTTTAAATAAGACTTGCCCTTAAAGGACTTAGTGCATCACTGAGCAATGCATTATGTATTATCCCAAATACCTATAGTGCTAGACAAAGCTGTCCGGGGATAAAATACTCTGTGTGATTAGTGGTCACATAGATGGCTATATAATTTGTGCATGCTGCTACCATCCATGGGATTTCATTCATAAAGGGAAAAATGACTTATATAAGGATACTAGCCAACAGTCCAAAGAGACAAAAAAGGACATTTCTGTTTAGCTGAGGTTGGGGCTGTACCCAAGTATTTAACATAACTTAACGACCTATGTATTCCTATTCTTATAAGTGAGGAAAGCTTATAAAAGAGGAAGGATGTTTTATTTTAATTTCTAATTACGTTTTCTTCTGTTTCTAGACTCCTTATTGTGACTTTCGGAGATGTAGAACACTGGGATACACTCATAACCACCAAAGATTATGAGATCCTAGAAAAGAGGGACATCGGGGGAGGAAAGGGAGTAGACGGATTTGGGTCCCAAAGAGTAACTGTTCTCCTCCAAGGATGATGCCTGGAAGTTGGGCATGGGTGCCAATTACTCGGTAACCGTGTTTGCCATATGGTTCAATTGGATAGCCGGGACTAGCTAAACTATAGCTAAATTATACCATTTGAATATGCATAAGAATAGCTGACTAATCTGCCTGGGCTTTTGGGAGGAGATCCCGAAGGCTGAAAGGCACTTCTTCCTGTTCTTGTCTAAGTTAATGAAACTAAGTAACATTTGCATCGTATGATTGAGCAGTTGGGGTGATTGTCTGGAAAACAAGGTCCCACATTGCTCAGAGGGTCTCTCTTCTCTTTTTGTCTATTGGAAGCAGACAGAAAGAGGAGTTTCACCAATGGCTGAAGGAGCTGGCCCTAGTGTGACCATATAAGGCATTTTTCCAGGACAAGTATATCTTTTAGAAGTTCAGAACATGCAAGAAAACACTGCTCAATGCAATATATAACTCAGTTACGCTCTGCTAAACAACAGTAATTCAGTGGTGTGACAAAAATGCTATGCCCCCTCAGAGAAACTGATGGTGGGGGGCCAAGCTTCTTCCATATAAAATTGAACGAACCATTTAGGTCACATCCAAAAAGTTGTAGCAGTGTAATTAAAAATATTAATGTGCTATTATAATAAAAAAGATAATATATAAAAAAGTATAACAATATTTAATTCTAAATGACTATTAAATTACTCTTCATAGGGTAATAGAGTATTATCTTGCATATGTATGCATTTAGTTAGTATGATATAAATATATATTTTTCGTAATAACCTGCAACCTCCCCTAGGATACCAACATCAGAATTACATTTTTATACATAGACATTACACACACAAAAAGATTTTTAGATGAACAGTATGGGATAGTGACATCCCTGCTCTGCTGCTCCTTCGCAGCCCTCATAAGCTGCCTAGGACTGAAGGAGCACCAATATAGAGAGCGTTCCTGGGGAGCGCACTTACCTCTATCCTCTACCCCATGCATTTACTGCTGACCCAGGTATTGATCGATGGAGTGTGGCAGTGGCTTGGCGGCCTAGTAATATCCCTGGACCCGGGGGGGGGGGGCATTTGCCTCTGTGCCTTCCTGGCCCAGTCCACTCCTGGCCTCCAGGATTGAAATTCTGGAGTGGGAGCCGCCATTATGCCAGTAGAGCAACCCAAAGCAATGTCACCTGGATTAGTGAATGCAGGAATCCTACTTACAGAAAAATAACCAACCGAGACCCAGACTGTTCTTTAAGAGACCCTGTTAAAGCATACTATATCATTTATTTATAGGTGGCAGAAGCACAATAGCCTATAAATATTTGAAGCTATTTTCATAGCACTTCTTAACATCGTAAAAACAATGCATTTCGTCTTCTTTAAGCGTATCTCAAATTCATTTGAAATGATTTCTGCATTTTAATTCTAAGCATACATTTACATATTTTTATATATATTTATATGTATGTTTGATTTACCTTTCCTCTGTGACAGCGGCAATGCTAATTTCCTGTCTATCTCTGTATTTGTTCAGTTCATGAGCAATTTGCTGGAGGCTATGAGAAATGTAGGTGGTAAGGTCACGCAATGCATGTCAGAGCAGCCTGTGAGTAATTAGTGCTTTTTAATTGTTCCCTTTGGGAAAGATGTGAGACGTACCAGCCATTTACAGCTGCTGATAAAACAGACAAGTTTTGAGGTCTGTATGAAGTTAGATATACTGTAAGCTTACAAAAGTTTGGGTCCCTTTCCTCCTTCTGTACCAGTATGTCTTACCCATGTTCATGTGGTTGACGTATGTTGTCATATTTAATGTTAGTGTTAACTTTGTATCTTTCAGAGTGCCTTAATGCAAAAATCATGGGCATCTCTCGTAGATCTAAATGGATCTTAATTCCAAGGAATGTCTAAGTAGCCATGGCACGTTAAGTCCAGGCATGTTACGGTTTTATGCGTCCACAGCATGCGGTCACGTGTATCCACCGTATTCAATAACAGGCGATTAGGGCTCATTCAGGTTACATGAAGCCTTGGTGGGGGCAGCTAAGACTCGGGGGTCTTAATGTAATAATGCTCGGGAATCTGTAAATAAAAAAATCTCAATAAAATGTAATAATAATACCATCATGCTTAAACATAGGGTAAAAGCCCCCTGAATCATCTAATGTGACCGTACTCATCTGCTTAAACTATGGTAACGCCACTGTTTATGCACAGATGTGTTATTTTCTATAGATGTTCAAACGGTTGTAGTTTTATGGTGGTCAGGGAAGAGGTCTATACGAGGAAATGAAGCAGAATGAAAACTACACGGCTCAGATCTGCCCATTCTGCACTCCCATCCTATCATCAAGCCTCTGCTTACAGCCTCACAAATCTCCATTCACACAGCTTACATGTCTTGGCACATAAACCTCAGACATCATTACTGGGGATGGTCTAACTCTAGACAGTCCTTAACTCTGAGTCTCAAAGCTGATCTAGGATATGAGACACGGTAAGACAGACACGGGTTTAGGACTAATTGCATGTCTTCCGATCATCGGTAATTGGGTGACTAAATGTAGAATACTGTTCTCCCAAGGGTCTTCTTCTACACATATAGATAGATAGATAGATAGATAGATAGATAGATAGATAGATAGGTAGTATACATATACAGTTCTAAAGCCAGAAAATGAATGTCCATATGTCATCTACCTTCATAAATATGTTTTCTTATCACCAGTATGTAGAACTCACTTCTGTTCTGAATTTATCATATTTTCAGACCAACCCACTGTGTTTTTGTAACATCTGTAATGAAAAGTCTGTCTGTGCTCGCATTTTATTTGTGCAGCAGAAGTGCCAGTATCTGTATGCAAAATGCCCCAGAGAGCTTACAATCTAATTACCGACATCTGAGATAACATGTTTTGGTTTACAGTAAGTAATAGGTTTTCAAAACAGATCCTCCCACCGGTTTAGTGTTGCAATTCTTGCAGAGTATGTAAAGCAAATTCCAGGAGATACTGTAGCTTTTGGGTTTCAACATGGATTTTATACAAAAAGATACACTATAATTAATGATGTATTGAAAGATAGGTTAAGATACGCTTGCAAAGTTCGCAACAGCGGCAAAACATAAAAAAAACGTAACGGTGCTGCTCTTCAATTAACATCTTTGGAAATGGTAGCAATGCAGCAGCTGACAGCCCAGCAGCTAGAAGATAACTTGGGCTGCCCTCTCCCTGCAGGCCTTAAAACATCAGACCCAAAAGGAATCATAGAAAGTCCTCCCCACAGAGATGGTAAAGGCTAACATAATAAGGGGATTCAAAGCCTTTTGAAACGGAAACAAGACATAAGATGAAATGAGGATCAAATGGGGCTATGGTTTTACAGCAGTGTTTGGGGCAAAAAAACAGAATGAGAGAGATTATTTTAATCCACTATGATGTTATCAGTACGTAGCCAGGACTGAGTAGGTATTAGTTGCTGGCCAGGGGTGATAGAAGTGATAATCAGCTTGATGATACCCCATGCCAGGCCTTGGATGATGATATCCTGGTCCTGCCTGTTGGCCTCTTCTAGAAAATAGGGAATTACTGTCAAAATGCAAGGTAGGTGTCACCTATGGCATAAAGTCCAATGTCCCTGCCATTTGGTTAACATGGTTGGGTGTATCTGAAGGGTACAATGTTGCAGGATTGACCCTTCAATAGCACACCTTTGTGTAAATTGGCTTCATAACCATGCCGTATGTGTCACGGGGTCAGGTAGTGAGGGAGGATCCAACTATGCAGACAGGAGATAGAGCAGTCCAACAAACAGTCCGAGATCAAAGGGCAATGGCAGGCAGCGAGGTCAATAACATATCCGAAGTCAAGGCAGGCAGAGGCAGAATCAAAACGGTATAAACAGGTCCGAGGTCAAGGCAGGCAGAGGCAGGTGAAGCTCCAGACAAATACATGATTAGGGGAAGTAAAAATGTAAAATATGATGGGTCAGAGGGGAAAAGCAGACTAAGAGATGAGAATGAGCAACAGAGGGATTTGGATCATGGAAGCTGGAAATGGGGCAGGGAAAGATCTGGCTAGGGCTTTAACCCTATCCATGTCTGAGAGTTAATTAGCAACGCACTGTAAGCTTCCTCAGCCCTTGTATGCTTAATAGATTTTCTGTTCTGCTTTTCCTAATTGTTGATATTGTGCTTTTTCTTCCCCGAGGAATCATTAATTAGCATTTTCTACCATTTTGTAAAGAGATTAATTTTATATTCATTCCATAAATCCACAGCGAGCCTGTAATCTGAACGGGTATTCACACTGAGCATTCCCCACTCTCCCTTTAAGTGTGTTCCGCTAATCGTATACTAATGAGTGCTAGATAAATTAGAACAGCATCCTCCTCATGAAAGAATTCTGAAGTTTATAAAGGTCGGTTTTAGGACCAGTCCTCTATTACATATTCTCATGTTTAAAATAATATAAATTTGCTTGCTATAAAATAAACAATTTTCTCCACCTCACACACATTTGATTATGATATTTATATATACATATAAAGGTGGTTGTGAAGTATAATATGTTTAAGACAAAAAAGCTCTGTATTGCATCCAGAGTAGTAATTTGAAGTAATAGAGGTAGAGAGCTTTTTAGAGGACCAATATTTTAGTGCCCATTATGATTCCATTCCTGTCTTGGTCAGAGGAAGAACTTACTCCATTTTGGTTTATTGTGAAGGGCTTGATAGACCTCTGGTCTGGTGTCTAAGAGCAGTGACCTCCATGTCCAGTAGTTTTTCTTTCTCCTCGTACACGACTGAGTGACTAAATCTAAATATAAGAAGATTAGGTTAAACATTGTTCACTTTTGTTCAGTACAGGATGAATGTAGAAAAACATTAGGTAAAACTGTAATGGACTCAAACATAGCCATCAGCTTCTATTGTCCGTAAACCTTATGTTAGAAAGGAATGTCTTCATTTTTCTTCATCGTTTCCATAAGCCCGCGGTACTTCATGCTTTCTAGTCACTGATGAAAAAAGGGTGAACAGGTACTCCAAAGTGTAGGAACACGGTAGACACATTACCCCAGTATTCTTCTTCGGGGACTGCACTTTCCATTGGGGATATGCAACTCCTTCTTTCCCTCACAGACCTTCCCTTCCCTCGAAGTTTTGAGGGAGGGCTGGATCTTCTAGGTACACACTGAAGTCTCTAAGTTGGATGGTAGGCAAAAGGCCAAAAGACATAAAAGTGAATGTATTCCTCCTGTAGTAAGATCCAGTAATGACATGTGAACAAATTTGAAGTGAAGGAAAACCCTGCCGCTTTCTTCTCGGCTGTGGCAGCATAACATTTAATAAATTAAAACTTCCCAGTCACTGACCACAGCTTTGAAATTCTGCTTGCCCCCTTGTCTGAGAAGCAACTGTTTGTCCAGAAGGAAATGCATCTAAGATGTCAAGCTTGCTTGTTCTGTTCTTCATTATGGCAAACACTGCAATTTCTTTGCAAAACCATACCAAACCATACCATTAGATTGCAAACACCATGGGGATGTAAGGAACCAGGAACAAAACTGCTGTTATCCCCACAGACTCCTTGGAGTAGCCTTTGCATTAATAAAGTCTCGGAAAACTGAAGGAGCAATTCATATTGCCCGCTCCTGGTGTTGAATGCGGTTTTCCACTCGTGGCCTTCCTTAATCCTCACAAGGTTGTATGCCCACCTAAAATCAAGCTCGGGAAAGACCAAAGCTCACTTGAGGTGGTCGAATAGTTCTGTCATCAAAAGAATTGGGTATGCATTTTTAATAATTAGGCCATTGAGTCCCCTGTAATCAATACAGTCTCAACTCTCCACCCTTCTTCTTCACGAAGAAGAAGCCATCCCCAACGGGAGAGGACAACTTGTGCATGACCCCATTACCTTATTCTCCGTGACAGATTGTGGGTAAACCCTGTCACAAGGGGGAATGGCATAAGTTGGAAGTCTATCGTGCAGTCCTGTACTTATCTGTCTTGCCAGCTCCTCCAATACAGACCATATCATATTAATATTCAGCCTGCGGTGTGTTTCATTTTGTCTGTCTGTACCTTCCTCCCGGTAATGGTGCATCGTGGGGTACAAACTGAACCTCTGATATCCCCTGCGACTGGGCTCCTACCTAACCTGCTTACCCGCGCCCTGCCAGGAGATATGGATTCACATAAATTAGTAGATTACTTTTATTGGTGTCTATATGACCAATATAATCAGGAATTCTGACTATTTTAACACAGAGAGCTGTAGTTTGCATTCCTGACACCAAGTAACCTCAAGCACTTTAAACACTGGCCTTACCAATGACTTTTTTAACTCCAATTGCTCGGTAGGACTTCTCGGCAGTGAAGGGTTTAACACTTTGACTCTTGTCAAAGCTTGTTTATTGTGTATTTTTCCACTCTTCTGCTCCTCTCTTATTTGTAGCTCAGATGTTGTTTCTTTTTATTTAAGCCGAGAAATCTAATTTTCTCTCCTGTTTTCTTATTCTATAAATTTTCATGGTCTAACCGTAGCCGGTGACACAATATAGAAATGTGAATTAGGTGCCCTGTTATATGTACACGGAAGACGTTGACTTTACCTGCTTCTAGAATCTTGTTATTTTCTGCCATTGTGGTTTATAATTCAAATAATTTGGGGAAATTATTTTTTTTTCTCCCAAAATGTTGTTGGATACATGTTCCTTCATATAAGGACTGGAACACAGAATGACAGCACTGCCTTTTACTTGTACTTCTGCAGACAGGTTCTGTCATTCAGAATCACTCTGCCTTATGTAGCTGTCTGTCTGGATAGGGCATTTCATCCCTAATGATGCCAAGTCTCTAGAGGACTCTTAAGTTCTTTTTCATATTATATATCATGCTTAAGAATATCCCCAAGCCATGTGAAAAGTTACTTGTCCACACAAAGTTGCATGGCCAATCAGAAATTGAATGTAATTACGTGTAACCACAGGAGGGCAACGGGGCAATTGCCCCTATGAGAAAGACGGCAGTGTGCTTTGCGAGTAGGGGTAAATAGGTAACTCTCAAGTAAATCCTGACTTACCTCTTTATTCCCTTAGTTTCAAGGAGACGGAGTTAAGCAGGGTCACAACGCGCTGTAGTAGTGCAGCAGCTCATATTGTGCTGCATTAAGGACAGGCTGAGGCTTCACAATGGCAAGTAAGTAAGCTGTGTGTTAGTATGTGTCTGTGTATGATAGTGTGTGTCTGGGTACATTAGTGTGGTGGCTGTGTGTGTCTGGGTATGTCAATTTTGTGAGTGTGTATGTTAGTTAGTATGTGTGTGACTGTGTGTGTGTGTTTGGGTGTAATAGTTCTGTGATTGTACATGTGTCTGGATATGTATTTAATTGTTAATGGAAGGATGTTCACAAACTGCAATAGCACCCTTTAGGCTATAATGCCCACTCACACAGTATGCCCTCCCAAAAGTCTAGTCTGTTCCCAAATGGAGAAATCTAATCCCAGACTCTACAGGAGAACGATGGTGCACTTGAATGTTGTAGGTAGGACTACCTTGGTGAGGATGAAAAGGAGATGATTGGAAACTGGGTAAATTAGTTTGTCAATGGCTACTATGACTTCTGCATATTAAGGATGACTTCAAATATTTTATACAATATTTCAATAAAAACACTTGAAAATGGCCCAGAGACGTGATTATTTTTTTACGATTTAATGTTGCAGTCTTCTAAGAATACATTTTACTGTCTGTATAATTTGATTGGTAAAATAGAATATATATTTTTTTATCAGCTAGTATGATAATCTTGAACTTTAATAATTCTATTTGTGTCTTAAAATTCCATAAAGGGCTAAATTTTACCTGGGTTAGAAATTACTTCTGAATGGGTGTGGGGCATGTGAATTGTAATCACCAAAAACGAACAAACTACCAATAATGGTAGAGATACGTGCACTGTACATATATAAACACCAAAAACTATTGCTAGGAGAGCACGTAAGAAAAAAAGGTATATACAAAGTAAATTTTTATTAAACAATATGATTTAAATACATACCAACCCCAACGTGCGTTTCGCTGCAATGACGCCTCCTGACAAAGCTCATTGCAGCGAAACGTACGTTGGGGTTGGTACGTTTGGACTTGGCACCATTCATCACCAGGATTTTTGCTGTTTTCAGCCTTGTTTCTAGGTTGGTTAGTAATTTTTGAGCACTGATGCACCATTGCTGTATGTTATTTTTCTTTATCGCTTTGTTCATCCTTGTGTTTCCTATTTGTGCCTTCATATACATACGTATTTCCATCCTCGTTCCTGTAGTCCTGTGTCCTTGTTCATATGTACCTACCTATGTGTGTCTTGGTGCCGAGATGCTTTTATATTATATATTTTTTATATGTATTTAAATCATATTGTTTAATAAAGATTTACTTTGTATATACCTTTTTTCCTTACGTGCTCTCCTTGCAATAGGTTTTGGTGTTTATAGGCATGTGAATTGTGTTAAGTTCTAGAAGTAGTTCTGAAATAATTGTTTCTCGAGGATATATATGAATGAGCATATCTTTCGGACTATTCATATATATCTTTACTATATATCTGATATATCGCTATACAGAGTATCTATATTCTTGTTGGAGTGATCACACACCGCTCGTCTGCCAGGAAAAAGAAAATACTCACCCAGGGCCCCGAAGAAGGGCTTCAGCTGGAGACTAAGGGTCAAATCTGGAGAGTTCCTAAGTATGCTGATTTCACTATTATTCATAGAAAAAGGAAAGTACTGAGGGATAAGTGATAAATGGCATCTCAGGCTGGAGAGTGCGATTTTTCTACCACTGTTAAATAAGGAGCAAGGAACACATTGCATTATCGTAAGAAAAAAACAAAACACCTTATAAAACCATCTGAGGAGACATGAACGCAAATGAACTGGGATGCCGAGGGATGTCTTGTTTTGCGTGGTGGGCACGGCTTTCTGTCCTCAAGTACTTCAGCCAGTCAGCTGCCCCAAAAGGGTTGAAAATCCATCAAAGAAATGGTCCAATCACATCACAGGAGGCGGAAGAGGAACACCACATCCAGCATGGAAGGCGATTCCATCAACGTTTGCACCTGGAGGACTCACACGCAGCATTCATTGTAATAAAAGTTCAATAACATGTTCCAAGATCAGACTCAAAAGGCCATACATACATGGGAAGGATCCCTTCAACACAGCTATTCCTTATAAAATAAAAAATTATGAAATTGAACATATACTACAAGGACCCCAGTGCAATATCACAAACACTCGCGACACTATTTCTCTGGCTACTGGGATTTGCTTTATAGTCTGACTTACATCTCCGTTACCTTCACCTCTGTGTAAAACATCAGAAGAGGCAGAGCCATAAAAAAATACTTAACTGCACAGTGTAATCAGTCTTGATTCTGATATTTAGTTTACGGGCAACTGAAAATGTAATAGAATAAATAGACAAGTGTCTGATGGATTTTATATCCACAAATGTTGCGCATGTCATTTCTTATAAACAAATCTTATTTCCAAAAATAGTAATCTATAAACATGTCTAATTTGCAAACACACATATACAAAAATTAGAAAAACAGTAGTCGTGGACATCATATCAACACTTAGTTTGTGAACGTAAACATTCGCCAACACAATGATCACACCTGTCAACACATCCCATCATGTGTATCCCAAGATGATGTCATACTCAATCCCATTTAATGTATAGGCGGGCGAGTATTTCTCTCCCAACCATAAACGTTGAAAATATTTCAGTAGGTAAAACATATAACGTATATATAAATGCAACAGCTTAAAGGAACTTTTTTCCACAATTTTCCTAGATTCTTATATAAGTATATAGTATAAAGGTATCCAGCTATCTTTTATGTGCTTATGGTGAGGTGTGCTGCTATGGTTGTGTTCAGGTGTGTAGTACATAAAATGTGTGTGTGTGGTAACGTTATTTCTGTGCCTGTGATGAGGTATGCTGTACCACTGCTAGTATCTGGATCACCAAGTAGTCTGGATCACTGTATAATAATAGGAGTCATGTTGTACCACAATCTGTGTCTGGCTCACTATACAATAATGGAACCTGAAACACAATCTCATTGGGTCATGCAACATTGAATGTCTCTGTCCCTTTTTTGGCTCCCATCCCGCAGACCTACAACTATGGCTGGTATTCTTTTGAGGAAAACTTCTTTTGGCAACCCTAGCAACAACACTTGAGAAGATCACGCCTGGGCCCCTCACTTTTTGGCTCAGTCAGAATTGCAGGCTGGGGAGTTAAAAAGATATGTATGTAGGTATGATATGCGGAAGTCAGAGCGTCAGGGTTGAAATGACCTCCTGGCACTCAGACATCAGAAGGAGGAAAGTTTGTTCATGAGTTGCCTATGCATTGACAGGTGAAGTGTTTAACACTGATAAGCTTGTTATCATGGCACCTGTCAGTGGGTGGGATATATTAGGCAGCAAGAAAACATTTCGTCCTCAAAGTTGACAGTTAGAAGTATGAAAAAATGGGCAAGCATAAGGATCTGAGTGACTTTGACAAGGGCCAAACAGAGAATTCTGATGGCTAGACAATTGCCGTAGGTAAGAGAATCTCCAAAACTGCAACATTTGTGGGGTGTTCCTGGTCTGCAGTAGTCAGTACCTATCAAACGTGGTCCAAGGAAGGAAAAGCAGTAACCTGGCGACTGGGGCATGTGCGGCCAAGACTCGTAGGGGACGAAGGCTGGCCCGTGTGGTCAAATCCAACAGAGGAGCTACTGTAGCTCAGTCTGCTGAAAACATTAATGCTGGCTCTGATAGAAAGGTGTCAGAATACACAGTGCATCGCAGTCTGACCCCAGACTGACCCCTTTCCACTGCCGGAAGCGCCTACAATGGGCACGTCAGCATAAGAACTGGACCACGGCGCAATGGGAGAAGGTGGTCCAGTCTGATGAATTATGTTTTCTTTTATATCATGTGGATGGACGGTTGCGTGTGCTTCGCTTACCTGGAGAACACATGGCGGGAGGATGCATCCATAGAGGTCCCACCTTGCAACGTACAGGACTTAAAGGAGTCCATGCCTTGAACGGTCAGGGCTGTTTTGGTGGCAAAAGGGGGACATAAAGGGGTGGTCATAATGTTATGGCTGATCGATGTATACCTGATGAATTGTATGTGCTGTTAAACAATAATTTTTGCAATCTTGCCAAACCAGGAGAGCTCCAGTCTTATTTTTTGGTGCTGTTGAGGAAGTGTGGGGGGGTCCGGACAGTGATGCTCCCTGGGGAACGTAAAGTGTGTGCATTAGCGGATTATCGTGTGGCGCCTGTCTACTTTTGATTTCTTTTCTTCTTCCAGAAGAAGGGAAGACCAGATTGACTATGACAGTCTCCTCCTAATCTCCAGAGATAGTGTGGCAAATACTTTTGGGTTTTTATAGGGGTTTTTGTTTTTGGGGTGGAGTGCATGATTGCTTGCCAGGGAGCACGCAGGGGCCCAAGCAAATGCTTGCCCAGGGTCCAATCGATATTAAAGATGGCCCTGCTCTTCACACAATGCAGCAAATACCTGGGTATATTTTAAGAGGCCCCCTGTGTGGAAAAGCACCTTTAAATTAGCAGAACATTCTGTAAAGGGCTGTGTAGAAATCTCTTGGTGCACAAGCACTGTATCATGATATATAAACTATAACTGTGTTTATTGCAATCGTAACTTAAGATGGAAAACATGAAAGATTTATTGCAGTCTATGAATTATACAGCAGAGGAGAGAAAGTAGATTTGTGGCTCTCTCCACTAAAAATGAGTTGAACTGCAATTCTTATTGTCCAGCATGGTCTGACAAGTTACAGTTTCGAGATCACAGAGGATGTACGGGTGTTTGGTCAGAAAAGTATATCAATAAAGGAATGTTTGGGAAATCTTTTTTTTCACATTACGCTATCACAATGGGGAATCTACCGTTGGATGAAAGGGTCAGTTACTCGTGATCCCTGTCCCATTACAAAATGCAAGCAAGCAAATCTGGAGGTGATATGGATCTTACATTTGCTAGCAAGCAGTTGTCTGCTTGCAGCAGTCTATCAGTGTGGCAGGAGAGCACAGGAAATCAATGTGAGCGCATTCTATGTATGGGGGGTTTCATTAGACAGCCCTGTGACGTTCACCAAGCCAGAGCTGGAGCTGGTTTGATTTAAGTATATCACATGTAAGGGGATGTGTTTGGCTTATGAGCAGAATAATAAGGAATAAGCTATGGGAAAACTGTAATTGTGTAAACTATTATTTTATTACAATGAATGCTGCTTGTACAGTTTTAAGCAAGCCTTCCTTTAGCACACAGAGGCCTCCAGGTACAAACATTGATGGAATCGCCTTCCATGCTGGATGTGGTGTTCTCTTCTGCCTCCTGTTATGTGATTGGACCATTTCTTTGATGGACTTTTGACTCTTTTGGGGCAGCTGACTGGCTGAAGTCCTTGAGGACAGAAAGCCGTGCCCACCTCCCAAATACGCAAAACATCCTTCGCCATCCCAGGTTCATTTGCATTCATGTCTCCTTAGATGTTTTTATAAGGTTTTTTATTTTTTTTTTATTTTAAGATAATGCAATGTGTTCCTTGTGCCTGATTTAGCAGTAGTAGAAAAATCGCACTCTCCACCCTGAGATACCATTTACCACTTATCCCACAGTACTTTCCTTTTTCTATGAATAAAGCTATACTTTTTAAGGAAACTTCACCGTGCTCAGGATTTTTCTTCTAGCACATTTCGTAAAAATAATGTAAAAGCAATTTAGCGGTATGCTAGCTAGACAATGGCAGCTTCTCGGCAATGCCAATCATCGTGTGTTAGGCTTTTATTGAAGTTCTGTGTAGTGTTTGTTTAGAGTTTGCACGTGTAAAAAGAAAGAAAACGTGAGGCAGGGGGAAGCAGTAACTTTAAATTAAACAGTAATAATCATTATTATTTTGTGTGATTTGGGACTCTTTTTTTATATTTCCAAATTTAAAAAGATTTTAATACATTGAAACAAAATTTTTTTTGGGGGGGGGCTGCTGTTTGTTCCTGTAAGTCTCCCTTATAACCACCTTATGCTTAAGGGGGATATGTTCTAAAGTAACTTGGTCTTTTGCTTTAAATGCCATTTAAGTAATTTATCATGTTATTTAACATGCCCCGCAGTCAATTTACTTTAAGGAATTCCACCCCTAAATAATATATTGGTCTTGCTGAATTTAATAAAAATTAAATATTTAAGCATAGTCGTTGGCTGCCTTGATGTAGTGATCATCATATTCTGTCTTGATGAATTAGAAGTGAATGTTGGCAGCTATGCTTCAAATACAGAATATATATAAATATAGTATTTCCATGAAAAAAGGGTCCTAGGGCTGCATTTAGAAACCTGGTTAGATTATCAAAGGGTTCACAATACCCAAGGTTTTAGATATACCACAGCTGTCTCTGACTCAAGGTGACCCTAGGTTGCTCCAGTGAAGGTTGATGACCTGGTACGCGTTCAGGGTACAGGATTAACAGTGAAAGGTCATTAGATAAGCCTAGTCTCAGTATAAGCATCAGTGAGGTCACTCAACTTTTTAACATATCTTAAGTAAGCAGGGAACAGAGGCTGATATAGCAATGTGTGAAATTCAGATTATAATGACCTTGTGTGGCTCTGAGGGGCAAATGACTATAAACTGAACCCATTCTCCTGACTATACTTTTTGATATGGTTCCCACTAGATTAACAGCAGCAAGCATGGTACTCTGTCTCTTCATCTCACATGTCAGACCAAAGTAGACTTGAGCCGAAATCATTTAACAGAAAAGGTGACCCAAGGTCATTAGATCCATGAACAAAACAATATTGCTATCTTTCAAATCATGTGCTGATGCCTATGATTATCTTTTTGAATTGAAACCTTGGAGATATGGTCCATAGACATTTTCTAGTATATATAAAAGCCCCACAATTTTTTTTTCAATTATGCAAAAAGATTAATTACACTTCAATGATGTCCTTTATATCACTAATACATGTGTTTCCGGAACAAATATCAATTGTTGCCATATAGGCATACATGGGAACATCAAGGTTCCAGCCATCTGGAGTCCTCCCACATGGAGAAAAAGTGGTCGTGGTGGATGGGTAATTGGATGGGGTGTGGGGCGTGGAGCTAAGTGGCTCCCTTGACCCGGAGTTTCTCAGTGGTGACCCGGAGACACGGCACTTTATCTGGAGTCTCCAGGCAAAACCCGAAGAGTTCCCAGGTATTCATATAGGTTATGTTTGCATTTAGAAAGATATGCAAGTTTCTATATCCAGAAACAAATACGATTTTGTATTATAGAACAATATTATAGATTATTAAACTGCCTATACTGGCTTTGAGAGAAGAATTTTCACAATATTCCAAGGGTCAGAAACTGCTTTTGTTTTAAAAGTGATTAGCGGCATAGCTACAGGAGGGAGTTTTACCAAGACTGCTTTATGTGACATTGTGACCTATTAATATCTGTTTAGGTAATTGAGTAATTCATATTGTGTCTTATACACACAATTGAATTTATGACCACATTTTTCCTTGGGTTTATACACACATTTATTGTGACTTTTAGGGCTGCAGCACACTGTGATACAATCACAGCCAATTATTCTAGGCTCCTAGAAATGAGACATCAGGGAAGGAAAGCGGGACAGAGGGATTTAGAGCGCTGTCCCTTACCAAACGGGTATATTTGCGAGGGTTGGGATTATTTTCCTTTCTGTTGATTTTATAAAGCAGTTCCAGGTCCTTATGTCCTCTCCTTTAAAGAAACAATGTGTGGACTGTCATGCCGCTCTGAAGAACTTGGTACAGCTTAAAAATAACTGATTATAATAATAGTCAACCCTATTGAATCTTAAACAATAAATCTACCGTGACTCTGTCAGTCTGCATCTAAAACCGCTGCACATGTATGAATAAGTTCATACATTTACATTTCATAAATGAGCTAGGAAAAAAAACACACACATGACAAAGTCATAAAAAATATCCTTGCGACTCCCTTGACAAGGAACTTTGTTAAAAGCCGTGGATCATGCAAAGGAATGAAGACACGAGACGTTTGGGGCTGTGTGTTTATGTGATGGAGGGTGTGAAAGACTCATTGTGAAACTGGACATATGAGTGACACCTTATTAAGAAAGTGGGGGGATACTGTGCATGCGTAAGTGATGTGCTCAGTAATAAGATGCCATTCATGTTGCAGAATGATTAACATTTGTTGCACCTATGGGAGCCATGCAGGTTATTGGAATCATCCATGGAGAAACAGTGATATTTTTGCAGAATTTTGTTTTTGATGTATGAATAGCAATTTAAAAGCTAGCAGTAACCATGCATTTCTTTCTCAATCTGAAAAAAAGCAGAGCCCATCAGAGATGTTGCTAGGTCATAAGGGATTTGGGGTTGAACCCACTATATATAACCCGTGCATACATTATGCACACCATAAAGAAACGGCAAGTTCCCACCTAGCATATTCTCTTATTTTCTTTCTGCCCCGCCATCTTAAGACTTTCACGAAAAGGCCAAACGACCAAATCTAGGTCAAATGTAGAAAACAAAAATACTATTTAAAAAAATGTTAACCCAAACCATGCAGTTTTTATAGCCTCCTGTTAAAATTTTTGAAGTGCCATTTAAAAAAAAATGTTGTGTTTTCATGGAAAAAAAGAGCCTTTGAAAGCTCCCAGGGTTGTGCAAAACAAAAAAGATAAATCTGGCTATACATGAATGTTGAAGTCACAACACATGTGCATCTAGTCTTATGGATCTGAAAAAAAACACCATTTTATGTTTTTAGAGACATTTGATGTTTCCCAGATATTTACACAAGATGGGTAAATACATCAAACCCCATCCATGCATCGGTCAGTTGTCTAGGTCATTTCTTATTCTTGGCATTCCATGCTTCACCAATTTTATCTACTGGACCCATACTTGGGTATGTACCTAGTTCCTGATTTCATCAGCCTTTAATTGATATTTTAATCTGCACTACTATACATAAAAACTATACATATGATCCCGAACCATTAAATGATCACACAGATTTTATTCAAGGACCCATACACGTCAACTTTTGCAATTGATACATCGAGTTAGACAACAAGGTTGTACTTCAGAGATGAAGCTGGGCAATCCATTTAACAATTCCAGTTGTGGCAGATCAGTCCCAGGGGATGAGTACAGTATAGGTTTATTCGTATTAATATGAAGAATAAGATAGATGGCATATCACATAGCTTGAATGATAATAACTGTAAACAGTTATTCTTGGAAAGCTGGCCGATTGCGTAAGAAAATGACAGAAGGTGATTGGTTGACATGAGTGCATTAGAAATGTAATTGTAACATAAAAGCTTCTATTAAACAAATAGCTTAAATTCTAATGGCTTTCATAATAATATTCAAAAGCTAGAGGATCACAATACGCCATGGTTTGGCCTCATAAGGTAAAATAAGCAGAATTCTACTTTATTTCAAATGAAACAGGATTACGTTTTGTGAAGAGTAAAAATGTTTATCAAGTTGTGTGCTAAACAGATATTTCATTATTTTGAGTGTTAAATATGTTTTTCATAAGAAACATAGTCTTTAGTTGTTTAGAGCTGACAAGTTGCTCAGGCCAGCTACAAGTGAACTACACCATTAACTTGACCACTGTTCCAGCTGACTCGTCACAAATTGAGTTAAGTTTGATTAAAGCAAGTCGCTATTGGAAGCAAATTGTCAAGTTCAGTTGATGATTAAGATAAAAATACTATTCCAAGTTTTTAGCTGACTCAAATTTAGGATGACTCAATAGCCAGCTCACATGACAAGCTCAAGTCTACATTTTTTGACAAATCTAACTTGATTAGACTCTCGCAATGTCCACCTTGTAAGTCAATAGCAATTAGACATGGCAAATGGGCCAAAAACGATGCAAACAAATTGTTCGGGTCTTTTTTGGCCTATTTGGGCAACACATTTTGTTCCCTGCACATTCAGTTAAATTATCACCAACCGCTATATATACCCATTATATTTTCCTGTAGGCAAGTGTTTTCCTGCACTATTTTTTGGTCGTATTAAATTTTGCTGCCAATGACTTCAGTAATGAGTAACTGTTGCTTCATCCATATAGCTAAACAATAATAATCTAGTACTAAGCGCCTCTTCTATATAACATCCCTGCCTCTATTGAACGTAGCTGTGAATGGGACACCTGAGAGATGCCATTTACCAATCAGGACTTCTGAAAACCACTGGACTGCGTTTGTCAGTCACTGTTGGACTTTGGCTGGGAATTGAAAAATCACTGCAATTGAGCTGCAACCACAGAGAAAATGGGAAAAACGACTAAGTGGTTTTTTTTATCATTACGGTCAATACTTGCAAAACTGTTTTTCGAAGAATTTCTGATAATAGTACACATCAAATTATTACCGGGGAAAACCAACATGATTTGTAATTTGAGGTTTAATGACTTACAGAGGCTAGTGTAGGGCCTGGCAGGCAATTAGAATTCAATTCTGTCACATTATCAGAGTGGGTTTACAGTTCAGCAATGTTGTTCCACGCATTCTGCTGAAATGCATTCATACCGGGGAACTCTCTGGGTTTCGCCCGGAGACTTCAGGAGAAGTGCAGCTTCTCCGGTTTGACACCCAAATCCGCTGTGTTATGGGAGCGGGGTCCTCACACACCCCATTTCCCCTTTAAATGGAGGTTTCCCACGACGCTGGCAGGAACGTTCACTGGCACTGGCGAGAACGCCCACTAACTTTTTTAGTGGGACCGTCCCCCGGGTAGCCGGAGCCCAATGTTCCCACATATGATGTTATTTTATCACTTCTATAATTAAATTCTGCATTTCAAATATCATTCCTAATACTGTTGACTGCCCTGTACCTTCCCAGATATGGTTCTCCAATCATGTAAACTGCCTTATTCATAATTTGTGCTAGGAACACATAATTGACATGTGATTTAAAAGCAGACAATAATAGCTTGTTACCATAGAAACAGTGTTTTCAGCTTCTTAATAGTGTATGTTTTTATGAGATTAAGTCTTCTGAACAATGAATAAAATGGCAAATGTGCCATGGCTGATTTATTTAACGCAGCAGAGGGCACAGTTAATGTTTGGTCTAAGTTAAACAACACCTTAGAAGGATGAGTTTTAGTTCACTTTTGCAACTGTTTTAAATATTCATTATCTACCTATAGATCATATGAACCATCAAATATTTTTTATATATTGTTTCTGAGACACCTGATAGCATCTGATATCATACTCAACACCATATTTTGGGCATTGCACCCATGTGTTTCTTTCTGTGGTGACCCTCAGAACGTTGGTTCTGTAAACTTGATGGGTAAATCCAGACCTAGACCAAGCTGATGTTTGACCCTCAATCTGCATTATATAAAGGATAATGCCCATTTTTTTCATAGCAACCTTAGGCCAGACACATTAGGCTAGTATACATATAGGTAGAATTTCTAGGGGGAATGTGGTTCCATAGAAAAAAAACATGGTTAGGTTGATTAATAAGGAGTGAGAGAGACAACTAGTATCATGGCAAGCATAGATACATATAGATAGGATTGCTTGGGGAATGTGTGTTTGAAGCTTCCAAGATCTGTGCTATAGAAGAAAAAGGTGAGACTAATTTAAGGTGGAAGAATGAGCTAATGTCATGGCAAGTTCGGGGTTGAGCCAGACCTAGAGCCAGGATAACCAAGCCAGTCTTGCCCTTGCGTATATAAAGTGTTCAAATATGCCAGAGTTTTAGCCAGATTGGATCCAGCTAATGCTCCTTCTTCTTCCAACATGCTGGGCCAAGCCAGATGTTGAGCTTGAGTCTATGCTGGCTATCTCAGCTATATTGATGACAACGTTGAACTGAAATGACCTGATGATTCCTGTTCATGTTCAAAGGGTGAAAGAACATACAGGGTAGAGAGAGAAAATAAAATTAACCAGTTTTTGGTAGAAGAACAAAGTAAAATAAGATAAAATAAAGCTGAAAAGGGAAAATACAGATGGCCTAAAACCTACCCACGGAAAATAGAGATTGGCTTAGACCTACCCACGGCAGGTCTAAGCCAATGCAAGAACATTTTGTAAGAAGAAAATTATTGTAAAAATTCTGTTGCACAACATTTTTAACACTGTTTCGAGTTATTAGGCTTGGAAAAGGACCACATGGTGGCAATGTACTGGATACCACACCAACAAGTCACTAAAAGTAACAACACTTAAATCCTTTCCACTTTAAAGGTTTCAGACTGCTGCACTGAATTGTTCGAGTAACTGAATCCCTTGATCACCGGTGTTAGGTGTTCCATGTAACGCAGTAAAAGGCTCCTTTAAAGCCTGCATTGTTGAACCACATTTTGATGAGGGTTTAAAATGTAAATGAAAAGACAGAGCCGGGACATGAAACATCTTTAAACTTGCAACAAATCATTTTATATTGATAGAGTCCTGGGCTTTTTTCCAAGTATAGCTATTTGCCCTAATACAGACTGATTTCAGGAGACTTAAAAATAGCTAGAATACTGTGTGATTGGCAGACGCTTTAGAAACAACTGCCAAAGTCAAATTGATTTTTTTTTTCTACTGAAGGACTATACGAATGATATATATGTACGGCTGCGATTTGATGCTTTTTCTTTTTTTTTTTTTTTTGCAGGAGAAGGATATACCCCCAGGTGCAGGGAAGGGCATATGAATTTAGTGACAAACAAAAGCTGACAAATTGTGGCATTTGTCCTCCTGGATTGCAGCGGATTTATTGTGGTAGTTGAGCAGACAGAATGCAATCTGCAAACTGAAAATAGAATGTGATTGTGATGATCCGTTTGCGAGTTCAAGTCTCGTCTTGGGGCTCCGTCTAAATATATATTATTGTCCCCGTGTACGCTGTCTCATCCTCTCGCTTAGCTTAGTTTTTTGAGGCAGAGATCTTCTGTTTGTTTTTGTTTTTTTAAACATATTTTGGTTTGTTATTAAAATCGATTAATCACATTGATAAATGCTGCAAACAACGTAAGGTGCATTCTGGGAAGAAAATACAAATTGTAATGAGACCAGTGTCATCTTAGCCCCCAAACAGATTGTCAGTGCCATATTTTCCCAAAACAGCTTGCCTGTGCCAACTTTGTGTCCAAACAACTTGTCAGTGCCGCCAAACAGCTTGTATGTGCCATCCTCTAGATTGTAAGCTCATTGTGAGCAGGACCCTCCTCGGATGTTCTTTCTGTAAGTCAAATTGTTATGTTATATATTACTTGTTGTGTCCTATCTACAGTGCTACAGAATATGACGGCTCTATATATAAAACAATAAATAATAATCTGTTCCCCCAAACAGGTTGCTTGTATCATCTCTGCCCCCAAACATATTGCCTTTGCCATCATTGCCACCAAACAGCTTGTCAGTGCCATCTTCATCCCAAAACAGCTTGTCAGTGCCCCCAATCAGCTTGTATGTACGGTCTTTGGCCCCAAACAGATTGTCTGTGTCATATATGCCACAAAACAGCTTGTCAGTACCCCCAAACAGGCTGACTGTGCCATATTGGCCACCAAAAAAGTTTAGTAGGAGAGAAAATCCTTGTGGTGATGACTGGGTGCCATCTAGGGATTTCTAATGGCAGCCTTGCTCTTACACTGTCACTTATGCTGTCTCACACATAAAGGGCGGAGCTTCCAGACACACTTTTAAATGGGGGAGAGGCCGATGGTTCCCATGGACCCACCAGCACACATGTAAGGAGCAGCTCTGGCTTGGCCACACACCACTTCCCCCCACTAACCCCTTCATGACAAGAGCTTTTTTCCACCATAATGAAAATAGCATTATTGTGATTTTAACCATATATTTATTTTACCATTATATCTCCCTTTTTGTGTATACTGAACTCCAACAAATTATATTTTATAGATATATGGAAAGATAGGGCTTTTATTTTATAACTTATAAGGATATGTATCATGTGATGTGAACAATATTTGAAAAAAATAGAGAAAAATAGAACAAAGCAATAAATATTTTTTTCATTTTACTTGGGATTTTTTCACTGCTTAGGTGACACCTTGCTGATTTATGTTCAGCAACATACCCCAAGTACTAGACTTGGGTGCTGGCCAACTCTTCATGTTCGTCTTCGTGGGGGAAAAAACTTTGTATTCCACGAATATTCCTGTGTTCAATTCAGGCGAATATTTGAGTACATTCTTCGTGTTTGTTTTTTGTAGAAGGGGTTAATATGGGGTTAACGTGGTATACACTACGAGCAACTCTATTGGTTGCTTGCAGGGGCCTCCTCTGCCACCAAACAATGAAGTACACCTGTACTTCATTGGTTGATGGCAGACGAGCCCTGTGCTGGCGACCAATAGAGTCACTCGTACAGACTTTTAAAATCCTGGTGCCGCAACTTGGCCGGGAGCGACTACTGGTCTCGTTCGTACGTACGAACGACCAACAGAGTCGCTTGTAAGGACCTTTAACTCTTGGAACGGGGAGACCATGGTCTCCCCAGACCAAGTTGTGCCGTCAGGAGCTAAAGGGCCGTGCGAGTGAGTCTATTGGTCGCCTGCAGAGGCCTCCTCCTCGCTAGCACTTCGCTTTAACTTCTGACCGGGAACTTGGCCTGTCTCCTCTTTACATTGCAGGGGTTAACGGAAGCAGAAACCCGTAAGTTTGCCGTCATGAGTTAAAGGGCCATAAGAACAAGGACATGTGGGATAAAGCAAATACAAACCCTAGCTTCCTCTTAAGACGTCGTTTTGGTCAGCTATGGCTAATTATAATAATTCTGAACCGTATATGTTATGTATAATTGATACATTTGCATTTCATAAATATTACAGGTCAAAAACATACATCCTATAGTCAAAATATCCTTGAGACTTTAGCGGATGGATGTGTGAAAACGGAATATGTGAGTGAGGTTATTAAAACTTGTGAGGTCAAAATAATAATTACCTGAGAGGTGAATGCCACTCAGTGGGTTCAAATATAATGAAGTGATAAACAAACATTTTCAATCATGGAGGTTCCCAATGTAGGTATTTGAGTAACATCCTTTTCCAAAGCACCCCTCTGAGCAGATTCTTTATGGCAATTCTAATAACGTTCTTTTCGTCATACACCTTCAAAGTTCCTGCTGGGTGATTAAGACTGACACATTCTATTGTTTACCTTAAGGAAGTATGATAAAGACGTGATGTGTTTGTCTAGCGAGCTAAGATAACAGAGCAGAGAACATAATGTAGCAAATATTTAGATGTGAAAAACATAGAATTATTTGAAAACCGTTGTTTGTTTTAAAACAAAAAATGACATTATCTTATTAAAAAAGGTTTAAAGCGATAATAGCAATAAAATATGGTGGGATTTCCCTTTTTAAAGCAACAGTGTCCATCTTAGCCCTGTGGTCACATATACTTTCATAGACGTCATCTACTTTATATTTTAGTTGTGCTGACCTGGCTTGGGGCAGCAGATTTGGAGGGGAAGCCCCTTCTGGTGCAACACTGGGGGAGGGCTGTCTGTTAGGCAATCAGGCTTTCTTTGAAGGTTACAAGGGAGACCTATGATCTCCCCAATTGACCAGTTTCTGATATAAATGACACTGTCCTTCAGGCTCAGAGAAGACCAGAGAGGTTAGTCTTGGTGACAGCTAAGCCTCTTCCTTGGGTAAGACCTGAAGAAGCGCCCATCCAAAATACATAATTTAATTAGGAAGATTATGAAGGTTATACTCCAACAAGAGGTGGTAGGCTGCAGCTGGACATGTTGTCGGTTGCCTATCAAAGTCTACCTTGTGCTTAAAAGTTCTCTTTCACAATATCGTTGTGTAAAAAAATAATTTCAACATATCTATTGTGTTATGTGAAGCAAAATACCTCTTTACTTAACATTACTAAAGATGCAAAACAATTTTCCTGATGTAAAGACTCAGACTTGAATCAGTCCTTGGTCTTGTCTCAGATTTAGGATAGCCATGTGCCTATCCCATGTTTTGTAAGTTCCCTAAATGTATTAAAAATGCTTAAATGTAAAATAAAATGCTTCTCTGTTCTGTTTATCCTGGCCCTTAGATAGGGCTAATATTTTGCCCCCATCCGCCGCACCTGATCTTTGGCCAAACATGGTTTTGTTTCTCTGGACATAATTTGATTAAAACATTAAGGCTTTACTGTTTTGGGGGGTTTATTTCAACATTTTAATAGCCCTTGTGAAATTTGGTTTCTAATACAGAATTATAAGAGCGGAATCTGGGTCATAAAACAGCCAGGTTCAGTGTTTTTGAGTTCTTTTTCTTTTCACCTTACCCCCTGCTCCCATTTTGCTAGGAATTACTGTACAGAATGATTTTGCTCCACGGAAGCCTTTGTGTGAATGAGCAGATCTGAGCTCTGCATTGTATTGTAGTCTATATTACAATACGTTCAATGGCTTGGAATCTTCTTCCTTGCTAATATTTATATTGTGCCAATCCCGTCTGCTTTGTGCGGAACTCTGAATTGAATGTGCCTAGAATTTCACAAATGCGAAGCCTATGCAAAAATAAATAAATAAAACTCAATACTTTTTTTTTCTCCGTGGAAAAGAAAAGAAAGCCACATCTCAAACAATCCACACTTGGCTAATCCTATGTGCAGCCACACAGCTTTGTGTCATCCAACAAAAAATAAGTATGGCACGGGTGAAGCATAGACTATCTTTAAGCAGTGGATGCCAGTAACTGATGCAAAGTCATCAAAACAATAAAAAATTCATTATCTGGATTTAATCCAGGCATATTCTTAGCCTTTGCAAGTGTTGCCTTTTCTCTGTTATTGGGATTTCAGACATACGGTGCTGTGAAAATGTATTTGCCTCCTTTCAGGATTCATCTATTTTTACATAATTGTCACACTTAAATGTTTCATCAAGCTAGTTTGAATATTAGACAAAGATAACCTGAGTAAACAGAAAATGCCGTTTTTAAATGAAGATTTCAGGTTGCAAGGCAGCGCTTTGACAGGGGTGGCAATTTCCCACCCCAAAGCAGGTCCTTTGTGGTGCCTGCAAGCGTTCGGCAGCTCTTAAATTCCCCCATAACCCGTCATTAACACCTGTAGCCTCGTACTGCTCTGAAAATCAGATTTTCCCATCCAAACTTAAGTACCTGGGCATCGAGGGATTACAGCATTTGGGTGCAGAAAGCAAACGTAGATCGCTTTCTGCACTCATTTAAAGTCATGACGGTCCTGGCACGTCAATTGTCCTTCGTTTTCGGGTGATGTGCCAAGATCGACAAATGTCATTAAGGGGTTAATGAATGCTTCTAATCAGCTGTGCCTGCCCGTTTTACCCATCTTATCTAGGATTATTAGTAATCCTGAACTGAATTTTACTACCAAGAATATATGGAGTGGAGTAAGAGGCCCAGCCTTCTCTCCCAAAGGTCCACCCCAGAGACCCAGAACCTGAACAGCTAAAAAGTGTATTTTATTAAACTTTTAACTTCTCCCTGGGGTTGTCAAACCATCCACTACCATTCCTGGGATTTAGGTATTCTGCACCCAGACACTAGTAACCCTAACCTTTCTCCTTAGTACATAAATGTTTTAACACAGGAACTTGAAAAAAAATTATACTTATTGTGGAACTATGCAATCTTTCTTAATGTACTTAATTTTTAAGTAATTAACTCCTTTATTGTGTGAGAGATATGTAGGTGATGTTTATTACTTGGCATTCAAATGTTAATAAAAATATTTAAATACTGCGATTATATTGAGCACTTGTTTGTTTATATGCCTCTTGACACTAACATTTTACAAAAATGTAAAAAAATGAATGAAAATATTTTTGGGGAAAAAAATCTCCATCCTTTGAAACTGTGTGGGGCCATAACTGATTATAATAATTCCTCCTAAAGGTGTATTTCCCTCTCTGCCAGGTGGACACACAACAAGAATACTGTACCTATTGTACAGGCAGCATCTGCTAATAAATTAGTAAGAGGATGCGCCTTCCAGATGTTTGTTGTGACCAAGATGCTGATAATATGGTTCTGCTGTCATCCCTGATCAATCAGCTATAATAAATTACAGACGCCACACGCAGCATGGGTTCAGGGTCACTGGAATTCCTCTAACGAGACTGACAGCGATCCAGTCGTCGTTCCATGCAAACTGCATTTATAAAGAGCAGTCATCGTATTGACTTAATACAAAACAATGGAATTGTGCAAAAATCTATATTATTGTAACCCTTATAGCCATAGCAGGTGCTTCCCTGCTACGAGACAGAAAACATGACTATATAATAAGCTGATTTATTTTTTGTAATAAATTTGAGGTATTTGAGTTGTAAATGAGGGGGGTATATATATATACATATATATATATATATATACGATTTCTATTTAAGCAAACTTTGTGTCTAAAGCACCATCTTTTTTGAGGGACATCGTAATAAGCAAAATGGCAAGGACTTCATGGTAGCCCCTACTTATGTCTGGGCTTATGTCTGTCATTATCACAGATCATTCAGGCTAAAGGCATAAGTCCTACATTTTCATCTTTACCACTCTCAGCCAATGCCTTTTCAGCCCTCATTGCTCTTTAGCACTCTCAGCCTCTGTCTTTTAACCTGTTAGCCCATTGATCTAGAGTCCTCTACCTACTAGAAGTAAGATATTGTTCCTTTGCAGTAAAAAATCCCTTCATGTCTTTGTACAAGGAGAGCCAATTTGTAAATAGTTCTAGATAAGAACATGGTTTTTCATATAGCAATATGCACTCGAGAACCAAGGGACCCGAAGAGTTCTGTGTTGTGCCAGTTTGTGTTACTGTGACACTTCTCATTAACATAATAATACATAATACACAATGGCCTGACGTCTAAGCTTCTTTTATGCCTCATCAATAGGTGAGCAGAATGCAGAGGCTTCAGAGACAAGGAGTATGAATCTCTGAGTCACTGATTAAACCTTCAGTATTATCTCTTAGAGGAATCTCTCTCTCTCCAAAGGTCAGCATGGTTGGTTTCTTTTGGCCCATTAAATCCTAAGTATCTATTATATGGTCTGAGAAGCACATTAGAAAGGTCAATCTCAGTAAGGAATTATATGTTTCAACAGGGAAAAAGAAAACTATGTGTGGTTTCCTGAAAAGTTTCCAATGGTCTTCCTCGAAAAAGGGTTTTCATAAAGCGTATAAAGTGGAAATTGGCATTGTGCCTCCAGCATTTACCACCTCGACAAAGTAACATGATGTAGAATACAGGCATACCGTAAAGCAGTAACCTTCAAATTCTCCCAATTATTGATCAATGTTTGCTCTAGTGCACTAGGTGCATCTCACACTTGACAGGTGAGCACCTCATCCAGTCACCAGATAGCGTCACACCGTGTCTGCAAAGGTTTATTGTAAATGATCACACTCATGGGCACAATCTATCTTTTAACGGGTTGTCTGAACCTGGTTTCTGAGCCCTTGTTCCTCTCTCTATTATCTTCTCTGACAGAAGATGTCTCTCCTAATCATTCCCAATCCAGTACCTGCTTCTACACTTGCAACCTATCTTCTATGTAAAGGTTGATTACGTTGCCCGTTTACGCTTGTAACAATCGATCCGGGTTGATCTTGCTTGGTGTGTCAGTATCATTTATGAGTCCTGATTAGCTCCAATAGCTGCCAATATGATTAAACTCCTTATTCGTTCTGACTACCACTTGATATAAGTCTGATTATTTACTTTGCAACTTTCTCTGCTACCTGACCATGAAACGTTGTACGCCAATCTCTAGTCCTATGAGTTTAATTAATATCCTTATTTTACATTTCCCTCTCCGTGGCGTTTAATGTGTTCTAGTTGGATCATCCCAGCACAGCAGCCAAAGGAAACTAGAAAACTGGGCGATGATAAAACAAATCTGAACCAGGATACAAGGTCTTCATGGTAACTGCATGATTAGTGAAACCTACAAAAAGGTGCAAAACAGTAGTGCAAAAAAGTGTTAAGGAAGGTAGGTGGGCACTGATAAAGAGCGAGTGTATCTCTTTTTTTCACCATTTACAAAAGGAAGTATATTATTAGCCAAGCACCCTATATTGTTGAGTTTTGCTACTGATATACAATCTGATTTCTTGCTAAGCAGCAAAATCACATGACTGTTCCCATATCGCTATCTATCAATATATCTAAAAGGTGAAATGTATGTCGTGACTGCTTGCATCGAGTGGATACTGGATCACGGGTCTCTGAATAGCCGTGTCTGCTTTAAAGGATTAGATTGATTTTGGTGTACCTCAATAGAACGAGAAAATATGTCTTTTTGTGAAAATGGGGATTTTCACAGTGACCTGCAAGGAGCTCTGACAGATCAGTTTAAGGATGGATTAGCACTTTCCTCCAGAGCAGGTAGTAGTGTCAGCAAAATCTGGAGAGCGGAGCAGAGGATCGAGATGGTCTTGGAGAGGGCACCGAGCACTGAAATGCATTAGAAGATTAAAATAATAACCGTGCCAGGTAGTTTTCCGCAGATGATGCACAGCAGAGTGGCAGGACACGGAAGGCAGGCTGAGGGGAAGAGAAGAACGTCTTTTGTCTTCATTTCAAGAGGAGCATTGTTCCGCTGAAGCGTTTCTTTCCCTGCTCGTCACAAACCTAGAGATTCCGTAATCTTAAAGCTCTTCTGGAAAGAAAAATCAGATGTTCGAGTAGGCAGTGATTTACAAAGAAGTGCAATGGATAAAAGAGTCAGCAAGCTTTCATTTCTGAGTGCCATGCTAGAATAAATCAATACAGCAAGACTATTTCTCATTTTCTTGGGCAGTTTAGACTGATCCATCTTCAGATGGTAATCCATAGCTATTATTATTTACATACTTTGTGTGTGTTTGGGGGGGTTGATGGACTGATATTCATTTATTGATTTAGCTTAAATAAAGCTAAATGAAGCCTCATATAAGTGACAGCGCAAAAGATCAATTTCGCTCACCTACCCTGGCTTTTTGGACCTGGTTTTTCTTCAAGATTGCATTCTACACATCAAAACCTGAATTCTTGAATTATTCCTTTACAATGTTTGCCTGCTTCTACTGGAAGTCTATTCCAGGTATCTACTATCCTTTCTGTAAAGCATACAGTTTTACTAAAAGAATTTTAAACAGCTGCTGTCTCCAGTAGGTGGTTAACTACAAGACCCATATTCTGTAGCAACCATTCACAGATTAAACTAACATTTCATAACAGATATACCATATGTTAATAGTTTAAATGTGGTCTAATACAATGATTGTATTAAAAAAAGTGAATCCCTTGATATATATGGGATATGCTATCTTTTTAACAGTGTATATTTACATAGATATTAGTCAATAAAAAAGTACACGGGTGCAGAGATTTCAAGCCCTGTTAGGGGCAAAGTTGTTTGAGATTGATTTGGTACGCATCTTATAAGACTGTATGTCTACACTACTTTTAGGGACGGACTGACCCATCGGGCACTCGGGCTTGGACCGAGGGCCCGAGAGGGTCGGGGAGCCTGGGAGGGCATGGCCCGGAAGTTGGGTGGACTGCAAAGGACGGAAGGACCACAAGGCTCTGGGGGAAGGGCTGCAGGAGAAGGCTCTGGGGGAGGCCTCAGCAGGGAGCAGGAGGTCTGCTTGCATCCACCCCCCTGTATAACATGAGGAGCGCCGGCTTCTTATGCTGTGCGCTGGGATTTGATGTCAGAAGCAAAGCCACGCCCACTTCCGGACCAGAAGGCCGCTTGAGAAAAAAAGGCAAGACAGAAGAAGAAAAGGTGGAGAAAGAGGGGCTACAGGAGAGGAGGCAGACACAGGAAAGGTAAGAAAACACTGTGAGAGTGTTAGAAAGCATGAAGCAAATGAAAACATGTTTACACTGTTTAAAAGTTATCTTTTTTCATTATGACAAATACTAAAAATAGATATAATGGGGTGTAACCATGGGGAGGGACTTAATCAGTAAGGGGTGCGGTCAAAACAGGGTGTGGTTAAGGGAGGGGCATCACCACAGGGGGCCCATGGCTTTTTGTTCCCCGGGGCTCTGGATGATCTCAGTCCATCCCTGACTACTTTATAAGGTCCCAATGGTTATTCATAGATTGTAGAATGGCATAAGCTTTCAAGACACCAGAGTATATATAAACTGTGTAATTGTTCAGATCTGTAGAAAGGATTATTGGGGTCTTGGATTATGTGAATCTATGTCACACCTTGTAAATATATTGGCCCACTATGTGGTATCACTGCTTTAGATACTTGGATGATATTCTTTGATACTCTTTGTGTCCGTATAGACAGATGTAGCCACGACTCATAGGCTAGGGTTTATCGTGTTAATTAAGTAGTAACAACACAACCACCAGAATTTGGGTTTGAAATTGCCATTTATTAAGTAATTGCCAGGCAAAACCTGTAATAGTAATCATACCTGCAGTAACAATGATTCCAAAACACAAACCAGTAAATACACACTTAACCAACCTTTGTCCACCCACGAGCGGGAATGCCCTGCACAAAGCCCAACCCACCAGGAACCACAACACCACATCCCAAACAAGCCCCTCACCAACTCTAGTAAAAACATCTCTTTTCAAAAAAACCCCACCCTTGCCACCAAATCCTGCCATAAGCGGCTCACGTAGCCAGTGCAGTAAAGACCTCACCCCTGCAGCAAGCAAGTGGCCCGAGATGCCCCCAACCCCACTGAGCAAGGCAAGCCCTCGGATTCCCCTATAGTCGCCTCCTGCAGACACTGCTCCCCAAAAGAAGAAAGAGAATCTGTATGACATGTCTATCCGTAAATGAACATTCAACTCCATGCACAAGAAAAAAAAAACAACCCACAGAAGCAACCAAACTGCGGGCACCAAGGTGTCCAACAAGGTGTTAACCGAATGAACAACACCACATTATCGTTCAAAACAGACGCCCCCTGCATCGGCCCACCTAACCACGGCAGAGGCCCCGAAGGAAATCAGCTCCAGGAACGCCAAGTTCTTAACAAGAGGGCTTGCACCTCGCTCCTCATGCCACCTGGCTATGTACCGCTGCCCCCCTGAAATAGCCCCCCCCAAAAAACACACACAAGCATCCGTGTAAGATGGCAATAACTCGGCCAACAGCACAGCAGAACAAAAAAAGCCACATAAGCTGCTAAGCCCAGCGAGAAAAATATTCCAAAACCGCTAGGGCCACCCCACCTATGTCACACACTGACCTGACAATGTGTCACCTGGACACCTGGACTCACCTGGAGTGTGAAATAACCAACCCACCGGTATTACCCCACAGGCAAAAATTAAGGCCCAACCCTAAACACTTTATGCCTCCCATATACTGCCATCGCAAAACAAAACAGTGCACTTCACTGGAGCCTTCCATCTGATAACATTCGTCAAAACACAGATGGCACAGAGTCAGTTTCTAAAAATTTTTCAGAATTTTGTGCTGCTCGCAACTCTTATCCTTCCCCTCTTTCCTGTCCTCCTCCTTCACGTCCAATGACTCTACTATACAAGAGAGGTAAAGTGGGGTACATTATCACCCTACAGACCTGCAAGACCTTGTCTGTGGAAAAACGTTTCTTCATTACTGTATAATTGCACTTCCTTCATAGCGGCCTTTCATAAACGTTTGACATACCCACTAAAGCTTCCACAGCCTCCTTATCCCTGCTACATGTATCCCCTAGCTCCTGATCAGTGGCTGAGTATGTTATAGAATTGAAGCCTATTGCTGCTGAGGTGAACTGGTCTAGTGAGGCTCTCATTGTAGCTTTCTATGATGGTCTTTCGGAACCCCTCATAGATGAACTGTCCACCAGAGACCACTCTATAGAATTTGAAGAGTTTGTATCGATGACTTTCAAGCTTGACAGTAGAAAAAGAGAAAGGAAGAAGGCCAACATTTTTGAGAGTCTGTTCCTGGTCCCCACAACCCACAGAGATTCCTGGACCACCTCTTTTTGCTTTCTTGTCTGATGAGCGAAGTCTGAATTGCATCTTTCCTTCATAAGATAATTCATGTTTCCTATGTAAACCATCGCTGCAATGCAGTTCACTTAATTGTGTCAACACAAACCCCAAAGTCTTAATTGTACAGTTAATTCTGTGGATATAGTATATTGTAAACCCTTAGTTATTTGTGAATATTACAGAAATATTTAAACTGTTTTTCTCTGGCTTACAATTTTTCACACCAAAACTAAACTCAAAGAGAAAAAAATTAATAGCTTTTCGTTCCAGGTCTCTGCTTTTCCAGCATATTAATTTTATCATATTGGTAGGAATGCAGGTTAAACTGAGGTGTGGGGATTAAAAGTATCAATTAGAATGGAGAGCTGCCTCATCTGTCCTGACATTCAGCAAGAAGCACTGGAAATAATTACACGCTTAGGACTTATCACAAGAGTTAGATACCCTATAGAACAGTCCTTCTCAGAAGATCTCCAGAGCATAGAAATGATGGTTTTATTTCAGGAAATGGTTTTTCTGAGGATTAGACCAGTTAAATGTCTCTTTTTTTCTTCCCTGCCTCAATGGGATAAAGCTTTGGAAGTTCTATCGGATTGGACGTGACCCTTTCAGACCTCTGGAGTTCTGACGATCTGAATTCCCTATGAGTACAGTGACAGGCTACGCTTCTGGAATAATAGCAGTGGGTCCAAGAACCGACTAGTTTTTAACACCTTGGAGGCCAATTGGTAGCTGATTCAATTCATCAAAGATGACAGATGATCATCCAAACAGGAGAGATGCTTTTCAAATTTACAGTTACAGATTATATTGCGTTTTCTAAAATTAAGATGAGAATGGCGCCAGGGTAAGATGATTTTTTTCCCCCAGCACAAACAGCCATTGGTAATTAAGTGCCAGATAACCGATCATTGTCAGAGACAGTCATATTTAAAGAGGCCACACACACAAAGAAGAACTTTATTAAAACTGCATATACGCTTGTTCTGTTTGGAGATTGTTGGCTTAAAGGCAATCAATTATTTCACCTCAGAAAAAAAAAAAGATCTGTGACCGATCCCGAGCTGGTCCCACAGCAACTTCTTCTCTCACAAGTCCTTTTCTCAGCAACTGTACAGTTCCTATTCTGATGTGCCCTCCCAGGTTTACCCCACTCTGTCACACTATTGTTTCTGTCCAATCTATCATCCAGAAAGTGGAACAACACAGGGCAATATGAGAATCAAAGAAGATTAATATGGGTCCCCAGCCTACTTTTGTGTTTATCCTTCTGTTCCTCCCCTGGCCAGACAGGATTCCTACCTACAGTGCCTCTTCTCTCCCGTTCAGGGCCCTCCTAGGTTATGTGAGTAATTCCGACTCTGACACCTAGAACGCTTCTGCACGGAATTCTATTTGGATTGCATTGGAAGACATGCACTGGAGGAGAGTAGCTGACATGGAAAGGTCAGATGGAGCAGAAGGTAGGAGATGAGATGAATAAGGAACAAAAGAGGAGAACTGGGCCAAACCTGATGCAGTCAAGCAATTTACCCCACTAAATAACAGGTTACAAAGTTAAATTAAAACCTAGCCCCAAAACAAAAGTGTCCCTCTTTGGTTATTTCAAATGCTGGGAGCAATCATTAGATACCTCTGACAATAAAAGAGCTTGTTGAGTCTTACCTTACTCTAGAGACCTACTTTTCTCTAATCCGGTCTTCATTCTGCATATAGATATAAGTAACCATGTCTGATTTTTTGCACCTCCTGGGTGTCTGTGGCCACAGTGCAGTTCCTCTAAAATAAAATCCTCACGTTTAGACAGATTGAACTGGTAGCCAGCTAGTTAATTCAAGAACGGTGTTATGGGGTCTATGGGAAATATTTAGATGTCTGTGGCTTCATTGTGAATTAGACTACTTATCCTTCAAATGAATAAAATTAGGCCTGGCATTGAACCTATGCTAATTGAAGCCTGTTCTTAGGACAAATAATTTAACCTACCTCCCCTCCTACTGGGTCATTTACTGATGCCAATTAGCAGAGTGAAAACAGGACCTCTTTATTTCTTGTTACACATTGCCTGTACTATTTAAAGACTTTATTATTAATGCTCATTAAAGATTGGCAGGGTTTACAGCATACAGATTAAGTGACAAGAAATGTGTATGAATTATGCTGTGATTTTACAGTCATTACATTTATAGCAACATACAATTATACTGCGTGCCTCGGAAAATGATACACTCCGGGAAAAGATTCATTGTGTGTGTGTGTGTGTATTTTTATTTATGGCGCTAAGCTTTAAGTGCTTTAAAGAGGAATTGCAGCAATTGTTGTCTCTCTGGAAAGCACTTAAGGAAAATGCATGATAGATTTATAATCAATCTATCTGTACCAAGTGACCCTTTGAACAAAGGAAAGTCCCTGTTTTGGGACCCAGATCCCTCTTTCCTTCCCCTGATGTGTCTGTTTTCCTGGACATGGTAATGTTGTGTATGAGGGTATCACATGGTATTTTAGTTTGGGTATCCACTAAAACAAGTGTCGTAGGCCATTTCAAATGTTCTATCTCCTATCTATCTACCGTTATCTATCTATCTACCGTTATCTATCTATCTACCGGTATCTATCTATCTATCTATCTATCTATCTCTCTATTCATCCTTTACAAAAATATACATATGGTTGAATCACAGCTGTATAAGACTAAAGACATCAGCCAGTTAGAACATACCAGACTGCTTAATTTCAGACGCCGTATGCTCTTCCTAGAAAATTACATGTTTACAAGGTGGATGTACATTTTCATTTAAAAAGATCCATCTGTGCTCCTGCTAATTTAGAATCTGTGTTGATGATACATGTATGAGTATTAAAAAAAACCCCATCATGCTTGTGTGTGGGGAAGTTATATATTCTAAAACATCTTAGTACATATTTTAGTATTGTTTTTTCATATTTTATTAAAGAAATCTGCTCTGTGATACAAATGACATACTAAAAGATCAGTGTGCATATTTATTCCATTAATAACCAAAATCATAGTCGGACAGATATAAAATAAAATTGATGTGGTCTAACAAGTAAAGTATTATTTTTCTGTCTATACATGTAGGTGTTTATGACCAGCTCGATACGTAGAACTATGGTTAAGGTGTTTTAGATGAGACTGTTAATTATGTTGTAGAGTGATCAGTGAAACAATAATCTAAATATGTTATGTTGCAAGATTTATAGAGGAAGAGGAAGCTATGTGGCCAGGACCATGTTATCCAAAGGGTAAGTTATTACATAATTTTACATACTGTATTACATCATCTGCATATTAAATCATTTTCGCAGCCCCGCCTACTGCCCCGGGTTAACCAGTAACCATGGCGGGACTGTCACTCCTAAATATGGGTACATGAGAGGTATCATTGAAGTCCACTGGTAAAACCTCACTCTTACCAGTCTACCACATGCTACATATAAACCATGTATACCCAACACAGCTTGCTTATGACCACCATTATTCCATTTCCACACAATTTACCAAGCATGGCTAAAAAACTATTAAGGAAAACATATCCCCATATATCCCCTCTATATTTGTTAGCCATTTGTTATGGTTATATATCTGTTTTGGGATTTTTTTCTCCTTATACATATATTTCCAAAATCTATTTTTCTTGAAAATTATATCAACCATTCTTGGCACTTTGGGAAAGGGATTCTTTAGTCTACAAAACTTATTTTATTACATACATATTTACAATTGACCAAGAGTTCATTTATTATTCTTTGTTCCCCAAAGAAGGTTTCTTCTGGCTTAATCTCTAAATCCACTTCTGTATCCGGATCAGAAAAAAGGGGATAGCCAACAGACTCAGCCTATACCTACACATGCGCTTTGCGTAAGTAGTAATTGAATGGAATAGAAAAATAGCTTAATTTAAACCAAAATAATGGGTGTGACCATTGCTTGTCTTCATGTATATTAATGAGATACTTTGCTTATTGCATAGAGCCTATGCAAATGCTTATCAGACTCTAAGCAGACATTGACCTTCTAATTCATATACTAACCCATATGGCTACTTCAGAACGTGGAGCCTTAGAACTTTTAGAATGTATATGGTTACCCAAATGTTTTATCTTTATTACATATCAAAATAAAACATTGCTCCCCTTCTAACCCATCACCAAAGCAAACTACAACAGAGATTTTAAATAAAAAATAATTCAAGTTCAAAATTATATTTTAAGAATTAGATCTTATCACCATAGCAACCAAAAGAACAATCCAACTGGCAGAAAGGTTACATTGGTTGCTTGTTTGACATTTCCTACACCAAAACAACTGTGCCACTGTCATGGATTAGTTATTATTTAGTTTATTGCCGACAAGGAATACCACACTGGGAAAACTCTGTTATCAAAAAGATGCTTAGAAGAAAAAATAGGTTGTTTTAAGTGACCTCTGAAAAATTCAAACGTGGGAGTGCAGTAGGGTCATGTAACTTGGTATTATGACCCATTGGTAATAGTGTGGCCGCTTGCGCAGAGTGCGAGCAGGAGTGAAAGTAGGCTCCAGACAAGATAACTACATATTAATGTATATGTTTGATAGCGTGTGTATTAGTGTGTGTGTTATAGCAAGTATGTGTTAGAGTAAGTGTAACACACACTTATGGGGGGGTCAGCTTTACTTGCCTCATAGACCAGAATATGCCAGCCCTACCCTAATATAAAGGATGTGAAAAACATGTAGTTATTAAATACTGTTAAAAGCAAGTTTAGAAATTAACGTTTTGGAGGACAGTCAAAGGAAGGGAAGAAGTCCCAGGAGAGAGGTGGTATAAGGCAAGCCACAAGTAGCAAGTGAAAGTCACCTGTATCAAGCAGTACCTTAATTGATCAACAGGAGGCATGATTTAATGTTGCCAACAAATCTCCAGCTGACCTTAATGCGGCAGGAATAAAAATGGTGTGGTCTTAAATAGTATACTGCATTTTCTGAAAATTACATAATTACATAAATAGTTTTTACATAATCTTAAAAACATAAAACATAACATCAATAGTATACCACAAGACCACAATGTATGACTTGGAACTAGGCTAGGGACTGGCATACAATAGTCTTCCTTTCCTCTGCACCAGTATAATGGTAAATAAAAAAAAAGAAAATGGCGGTCTGTATTATATCCTAAGCAAAAGAGACAGATAATATTCTGTAAGAGTAAATGCATTATTAAAATTATCTTAAAAAACTACTGAACCATAATAGAAAAATGTTAACATGCCACGTTGACCATTTCAAATATTCCCTGTTGGAATTGGCATTCATTTTATGTAGAGCTTTCCAGCATTAACTGACCTAAAAAGGCTCTTTCCACATTCCATAAAATGGGTCTGCACACATTTGAATATATTAAAATATTTATACACAGATTAAAGACTAAACCTGATCTGGAAAATGGGACTGGGGCTGGGATGATTGGGATTGGGGGCTAGAGATAATCTTTTTTTGTGACCAAAGGAAGTTGTAATTACTAAAGTACCCTTTAATTCTCAATCTTCTTCTTATGATGGCACAAAGGAGCTATGCTCTAGAAAAGCTATGTTCTATGTTGTTGTAGTGCATAGCAGCTTTGTGCCATTCTAAAAAAAATATTAACCATCAGGCTGGAAATAACCTGTACATGATATTCTCCGTATTACTTGATGGAAGCCATGTGATATTTACCCACATTACCCGAAATGTGTTTGATCTGGGCACCTGGGGGATTAGAACATGTAGTTCTAAAGACATTTAAAACGAAGCAGCAAGTAATATCCATCAGATACCGTATCATACATTTACGGTACAGACACATCAAACACTGTCATGAACATTCCTCTGAACAAAGGATTTGTTGCCAGTTGCGACAGTGATTGAAAAGTGAAAATAGAACAAATGGCATGTAGTCTTCTTCTCTATAATAAAAGGTGGTTATATTGTAATAATTCTATAAGTAAAACATTACTGTCAATAAAAGGAGGCAGCACAAAATCACACACTAACAGATTCAGTCCGTTTAATAAATCCTGTATACTTACGATAAGCTCTCTTGACCATACTTGGTGCGTCAGCAGATGCTACTCATTGTAAAACAAATCGATGTAAAGTATAATGCAGTGAGTTTAAAAAAATCTTTTTTTGGTGAGGTGCTGTATCTCACTGACTAAAAAGTCATAAAAATTACAACTAGGAAAATCTAAATGGTCCATTCCTAAATTTTATGGGCTCCATAAAAACTGGAAAATGCATCACTGGTTAAGACAACCTGATGAGAAGATTTATTGGCAAAAAGATAGTGTTAAAACAGATTTAAACTTTACACGTTATGATATAGATTAATATTCCTTTTGCGTTAAGTAGAGAGCTGAACAGGTGGGTTATGTTTCTAACTCTGTAGCCTCTGTGATATGAAGAAAGGGTTTTAAGGGACAGAAGAGAACAATAAAAACCGGTGGCACACTCAGTGTTGCTTAATCAAATGTGCTGGAAATGGCCCAGGGTGCCTGGAAGTCACCAGACACTTGTGCCAGAGAGTGACAATATTTTTCAACGTGTGGTCAACCACAAAATGTAAAAATAGACTTCCCTCCGACGCTTGACATGTTGGTCTGCACATGTGTAATGAAACTACATTGTCTGCATGGCATGGCCCTTAACTACATTTCCACTGTAGGTACTAAAATGAGCCTCTAAAAATTTTAGATGATGAAGGCAGGGCGCAGTGGGAACCCAACATTACTTTTGCTTGTAGGTTCTAGTTGGTGGAAGTCCACGTGTGATAACAACTTATGTAAAATGAAACAATGTATGTGAGTGTGCATGGATAAAAGTGAAAGTTTACCTTTTCCTTGAGTAAAAAGAAAAAACTAAAATATGAATTGTTAGAGAATCACAACAGATACATATTTGTTACATATTTGCGCTGATATGGTTCATGACAGCAATGAACAGAATAAATGCATGTGCAGGGTGGGCCTTCAGAACGGTTTACAGAAAGAGGGGCTCGGTATTTTATCTTTTGCATAAATAATGCTATGAATTTTCTTGAATATCATCACACCAATAAGAGCAGATAATTCGCATTACTGGGAACTCTCCGGTTTGACCCAGAGTCTCTATGTGCAGCGCTGCTTGCCTGAGTCTCCTGGTCACTTCTCTCCTTCTCTGGGCTAGAGGAGTAGTGTTTATTCATAGCCACTGTCCCTCCTACTCAGTACTGTCTAGGACAAGCCCCATTCAGGGCTAGCCCTGCCCACATGGTTGAATAGCCCCACCCACTCTTGAAGCCACCCCCCCAGAATAGAAATTGCTGTTAACAGCCTGCCCTCGGAAGTTCCCAGCTGGGGGTGAATTGGAACCAATTGGGGTTTAAGGAATATGATATGTTATTGATATATGATGATAATTATGGAGATCATGCCTGTACAATAAAGCATACATAGACATCTGAGCAATATTATTATAATTCTGTTTACGGTAATGTTGGCAATTTATTACTTTTCCTGATACTTGATACGTAAAAGAGTTTATCTTGTAGAAATGTTCTGTTTTCCGAGATTCACACAAATCGCACATTTGTAAACTGTAATTTACCTTTTAGCACCTGCAGTTTCAGATTTATCTTTACTTAAGAAACAATCATAAAATATCACCACATGTGATTACTGTGCTATTTACAACAAAAATAATTTATAGAAAAAAAATCACATATTACCCATAGAAATACCTTTTTACATTTCTTCAGAAAAAAAAAAGGTTTTTAACTTGAAAATGGACTTAGTGTATGGCTGTCTTATTAGATGTTTGTGTTGTTTTGTCATATCATGGATTTTTTTAAATTATTTGTATTTGCTGGTACATCCTTTTATGACATAGGCCTGTGAATGGTATGCTGCTCACGTTGACAGCAATCTCACATCAGTACGATGGTCTGACTGTCTCTCCGCACTGTCGCTGGCTAAGGTCTACCACAGGCCTACAAGGTCATTCCATCGCCTTCTTTTCAGTCAATTTTATAACCATCGTAAAACTCCTGTCCCTACTGTACTTTATTCTGATTGTCTGTTTATACAATGAGAATGATGTATCATAAGTCAAGCCGTACTGTGATAGTGAAGATTGAATAATCACTAATCAGAAAAGATCTGAAATATCTTACATGGGTAACATAAATGCCATAAATAGTGTGATGTCAGCAGGAAACACCCCTATTTAAAGTGGGGGAGGATTCGGGTGTTGACCCGGAGAACCGGAGAAGCAGTGCTTCACCCGGAGATCTTCGGGTCAACCCTGGGGAGTTCCCAGGTATGCATATAATCCATAGAACTTTAAGGGATGTTTGCTGATGGAACTAAAAGAATTGAAAGCGCAAGCTGCCTAAGCGGCGCGCTAATTGTCCATTGCTGGACATTAGTTATATAATAAGGGTCACTAAAAGGAGCTGTTGCTGAGCAAGCGTCCCACCCCCCTCCCTTTTGTTTTAATTGTAAGGTATGTAATATTGTTGTAGTTTTATAAGGGGTAAAAGTCGCCTCTGTGTTGAGGTGGACAGAGGCTTGGTGTAACACAATCTGGCTGAGAAAAGGGCGGATTGTATTTGGTGTATTATATATAAGAAGTTATTTGGTTATTACATTAAATGGTTTGTGTTGTTAATGCCTCTTATACCCTTTTAAATAAAGCTACGGCCAATTTTATCCATTTTACAATTCTGTGTCTGTGGTTATTTTATTGATTTATTAGGGGTTAATATGTACATGCAATGGACAATGTTCTTCTAAAGCAACCTGAGCTGGCCTTGCTCCACTCGGAATTTCTATTCTTCCGAGAGTTCATGGGACTTATACAGAGACGCACACATGGCACTAGACTGAACATGAAGTAGCCAGCAGGGTTCCATAGCGCTACTACAATAACGGGACAGGGAAAATTGACAATGACAGTATATGAAATTGGCCATTACATTAAGACACATTGAAGTACTAGCACAGGAGAAGACGAGAACCCAGTTCTTGCAAGCTTATAGTTTATTAGGAGGATAACAGCTTTAATTTCCAGCATTTTTCAGCTGTGACAACACCACCTACATAAAATAATAAAAGAGGTGTAATGCGAAACTTTGAAAAACAAAAAGGTTAACTTAACTTGGCAATCTTAAATAACTTAGAATCAATTCCTCCTTTCTTCACCCAAAGCGCAAAGGAGAGATTTGTAATTTATGTCTTTTGTTGCTTTTCTTAGGTTAGATTCTCTTGAGCAGCTAATTTAAGCACCTCTGGCACTGCTGGCAGCCACTCCTCGAAATCAAAGGAACGCTTGAACACAATTCCATGCTGCGTTTGCGAAATACGCTTCTCTTCTATAATTTGTCAACTAATTCTAGGATGGAATAATAATCTAGTCAAAATACATAATCATAGCCTTCATTTATGAAATCAAATGTCTCGGAACAGTTGGTATATGTTGGCAAATCGAATCCGTGTGACATTCATGTTAATAGCCTTTATTGTTATTTAAATATTTAAGGATTTACTTACATCATGTGCCCCAAGTATAACACATTTGGGATATAACATATGATTAAAAAATAAAAGAATGCCAAATTAATGCATTAATACCGAAATGCAATGGCTGGCTAAGTGTCTCCCGGATGTAACATAGAAACATAGAAAGTGACGGCAGATAAGAGCCAGAAGGCCCATCCAGTCTGCCCAACCTCTGAGTACTCTCCTTTAGTAC